>WOGP01003775.1:0-10694 GCA_015342065.1 Leptinotarsa undecemlineata | reverse complement strand
GATAACATGGTCATCTCACGTGGAGATGATGTGAAGTGACCACCAAAATCTTGCGATTTGACCCTGTTAGATTTTTTCTTGTGGGGTTTTGTCTAGTCGCAGGTGTATACGAATAAGCCACTAACGGCCACAGCGGTCCTCAAAGTCAACATAGCCCACGCCATCGGTCAAATTCAGCCTGATTTATGTAAAATTAGAAGTTTATATGCGCTCCACCCAAAGAAGCCGCGCCGGATATTCGATATAAAGAAACTTCATTGGAGCATCCCTTGTTGAGTTACAGCCCCTTAAAGGGGGTACATGAAATTTGTATAACAATTTTTTCACAAGCACTAAAAAAATTACAATATTGAAATTAACCTGACTTTTTGTACTACCAAAAAGACACTTAGCAAGTAATTTATTTGGTTTACCCCATGATTGTAAGCGGTGGAAAACGCAACCCCTAAAATTTATTTCCAAAATAACTTTTTGTCTTATTATTTGCTCATCATTAAAAATTGTATTTCCGATAGCTTGTTTCATTCTAAACAAAAAATGTCTCCTGGATTTTTTGCCCAAAATAAACCAGTTCGCGGCAGAAAATTATTTTACAAACAATTACAGAGATACATCGTCATAAATGCGAACTGGATTTATTGTTATTTTGTCCTCTACATCGCGAACAGGAGTACGATAAACCAAATGCTGTAAATGATCCCAAATGGATAAATCGAGAGGATTTGAGATCCGAGAATCGAGCGGGCCAGTTCTGTGGTCCTCCTCGACCTATCCACTGATTTGCATATGTTTCAGTTGAATGCTGACGTGCTACTTAACTAAAATGGGCGGGAGCCCCATCATGCATAAAAAATCTATCCCTTCTGACGCCCAAAGGAACTTTCTCCAGCAGTACTGGATGCACTTCTCTTGAAAATTGAACGTTTGCCTCACCATTCAATCAAAGAGGTAGAAAATGATGTCCAATTAAATCATCACCAATAACTCCGAGCCACACGTTGGGAGAAAACTGTTCTTGATGGTTAGTTTCGACAATAGCGTGAGGGTTTTCATCAGTCTATATGTGTGATAATTATGAAAATTTATAATCTTGTTCCGAGAAAAACTACATTCTTCTGTAAATTCTATCGTCTTCAGAAAGTCACAATTTCTTCTAATCATTTCCAGCATCCAATTGCAAAAATTCAAGACGGTTCGGTCACATACTGAGTGTATCGTACCAATTTAATGGACACTATCGCTAATAGCGACCTACTAGATAGATTAGTTTCGTATTTTCGTATTTATGACAATGTATCTCTGTAATTGTTCGTAACATAATGTTTTGCTGCGAACTAGTTTATTTTGGGCAAAAAAATCAAGATAAATTTTTTGTTCAGAATGGAACAGGCTATCGGAAATAAATTTTTGAATGGTAAACAAATAATAAGACAAAAAGTTATATTGGAAACGAATTTTAGGGGTTGCGTTTTCCACCCTCACAACCATGGGGTAAACCAAATAAATTTCTGGCTAAGTGACTTTTTGGTAGTACAAAACATCAGGTTAATTTCAGTATTGTAACTTTTTTAGTGCTTGTGAAAAAAATTGTTATACAAATTTTATGTACCCCCTTTAAAGGACTGTATCTTAACAAGGGATGCTCCAATGAAATTTCTTTATATGAAAGATCATATCTTTCTTTCGATTAGGAATCACCTCCTCCAATGTTTTACACATATTTAGTTACAACCTGTATAGTGAGAATCTGAGTCGAAACTTGATTTTTAACTGCTAGTGTAGCATAGTTTTGAAACACTCCGTATATCCGAATATTCGTTCATGAACACGTGTACAACTCGAGAATTCAATAGAATTTTGATTAATCAATGAGAAAATGTTTATGATTCAAGTCGACACAAATTGCCGCATGAAATCGATTGATAAACATTTTCATGCGGTTCAAACCTTGACCTTGATCTCTGCTGAAATTTTCCTAATGAGTGAAATATATAAAATTGGAACTTACCAGTATTAGATTTTTATCTCCCTCCACAATTCAATAACTGAAATTATAAGTTATGACTCAATATTTTCTGTGTGATCACTGAAATCTACTCTGTAACGATTTTTAGAGGTTAAAACTCCTGAAAATAGCCTGGCAGTGAAACGCGTGCGTCTGAATTGAAAAGCTGTAGCGACAGAACTTCTCCACCAGATCGAAATACAAATTGATTGTTGAATTCGTATCAGTAAAAAACTCACATGACACTGATATTGGTTGATTTATCAAGATAAGAGAACTACTGCAAAAATTAATTCGATCCATCGATGATAAAACAATCAGCAAAATTGAGTCACAGTCTGGAGTGTGTTTTTCGAAGAACTTAATTTACCCAATTAAAGTTTGATATTTTGCCCGTTACTGGAATTGAAAATTTCTACATGATTCTCCTTCACAGGGCGGACCATTGAAAACTTGACATGGAGGTTTTGGGTACTTATCTTGCAAAGTCGAAAAAACGCTCAGGCAGGTCGATTTTTATTGGGAGGGGGACAGTTTTTTCCTCATTTATAGCGTCGTCACTTCGACCCTGGAGCAGGGTGGTGAACAACCCTTGGAATTTCAATAAGAAATAGGGAGCGAGTCACACATCGTTTGAAAGACCTTGAAATTGTCTAAACAAAGGTGTACATTTTTTTAAATTTGAACGTAAATCTAAAAGTTCTTTCCGATAATTAACTTTTTCAATATTGTTAATAGCAACAACTTATTGTATGCCACTGCTCAGTTGAAATGTATTTAGAACTCTTTCATCTGTTTCTTACGCTACTATTTTGTTAATTTTTTAGTTCTTCTGCTGATGAGGGGACTATTACTATTGAGAAATGTTCAAAATATCTACATTATCTACATTTTCACTATTAGTGACTGCCGTAAAGTGTTGCTAAAGAAACTATGGTTTACAGAACTGCAGAGAGTTAAGTTGATTGTACAGTGTCTATCACAAACACAGTCTACCTCGTTTTAGAAATAAAATCAGTATGAATAAAGAAAATAAGATTATTTGCTGTGAAAAAAATGCAGACTGTTCGGATAGTGATTCCACTCTGGAGGATAAACTACTCTCGTAGAATTCGGTTTGGAAAATGAAAGAAAAACCACGTATATTCAGAAATTACATCAAAATAAGTTATTCCTAGATGAGATTTTCTCGGCTGAGGAGGAAATGAATAATACGACTAAATCGAATGAATTGAAAATAGAAGAATTGAAGGCCCACATAGAAGAATTGAAGGAAAAAATATACAATGAAATCACAGCGGATAAAATCACTACAAACACTGGGGAACAAACTAAAAAAACATACAAAAAGTGGGAAAGAAAGTTTTTGGCTTTCTACTACTCCATCTTGATACAAAAAAAAAGGATAAGGGAATCTTCCAAAGAAAGGAAGAAAGTAATCAATTAATATAATCAATTAATTAATATAACCCCTTCAATTCAAATAAAATTCCTCTTGGCTGGGATTGAATCAAATAGGTAAATGAATGTCATTACGATGTCATCGATGACATAAGCAGATCAAGCTTATTCCGTGACATAAAAAATCGTAATTCATGAATGAATTGTGTGAATCTTCTATAATGTTATCCAATTTGGTACTGACGAGCCTTGAGGCAAGTGTCTTAAGGCGAAACATATATGTATACCAGTAAAAATGACAGTATTCCATGTAAGTGCAATTTGTAACAATTCATTTAAAGTAGAACAAACTGACTAGAGAAAAGTATCTTCTGTATAATTCATTGTTCATATAGTAGTATTTGTTTCGAAAGAATTTTTTTCTTTCGTGTAATTCAATGTTTGTATGAAAGTAGCTGTTATCCTTTTTTTTTGTATCAAGATGGAGTAATAGAAAGCCGAAAACTGTCTTTTCCAAAAATTAATCACTCCTAAAAATATAACCCCTTCAATTCACCACCAAAATTATTTATAATATTTGAAAAAAACAAAAAAGAGTGCGACAATGGATGAACATATGTTTCGTAGCGTTAAATTGACGAGAATTTTGTTCTTTCTATAAATATAAAATGAATGGTCCCTATTATTTACTACAAAATTCTAGATGTTCTTAGAGTATCCGGTTCGAAAAGGAGCATATGATGTATACAAGGGTTTCAACCCTTAAAACCAACCGCGTTGACCGATTAATATTAGAAAAGGAAAACTGGGTTCAGAATTGTTCACCTTACCTTTCTCCAGGCGTTTTCTACGGTCGAGTAGGTAATGTGAACAACACAATTTTTAATAATATTTTATAGGTTTTCGACCGACTGAGGGTTTTGGGGAATTTTACAATATCGAAAATATGTTGACCCGTCGCGTCGTTCACTGTTTTGTCTCTACCGAGTCAACGAAATAAGGACTTTGATTTCCTGCACCATTTTTTATGGTACTCTTTTTTGTTTGAAAGGTATCGCAGCAGGTTAGACCAAAAAAAATTGAGATGAAATTATTTCATAAAGAAACGAAAGAAAGAAAATAATTCTCGAAAAATAGTAATATATATTTTTCCCCATATATTGACTTAACTTTATATACATACTAGTATTATGTTGCTGTATCGCTGCTGTTCCAATGTTTTGACAGAATCAGAACTTAAGCGTGCGCAGCGTTATAGAACAGTGCTTTCAGGGCTACAGGGCCATCTAGTGGCGAGTTACAGAAAAAGTGATAGCCTAAAAACCTTCTCTATGAAAAGTTACTTATACATGTCAAGTTTCATCACGATCGGTTGAACGATGTAGAAGTTTATTACTTACCAAACAACCAACAAACATCCATTTTTATATATTAGATGATCGATATATTAACAAAGGTTAAATGAAAATCGCGACACGTGTTTCGCTATACAATAGTTTTCTCAAGAGTTTCTCGAACTCTCAATTAGACAATGGTGAATATGAATCAACAGAGGATATGGTAAATTGTAATGAAAGGCAAACTGAACAGATCAACTTGGAAAAGTACTGCGCAATAGAGACCTTTGGAAATGCAAATCAGTTGGTAACTTGTATTTATTAAATTTGCATGTAAATAAAGGCAATAATTGAAAAAAATATTTTCCATACTTATTTTCTCCAATACGGCTAACGTTTTGAAAAAAAAATATTTCAAAATCTGCAAAAATTGTATTGAATAAAACTTATTTGAGAAAATATGTATTTCTTTTGAAAAAAATATTCTTCCTATTTCTGGAAAACACCAATTTGTTAATTTGATCACTGAAAATATACCAAGTCCGTTCACTCTTAGCATTCGATTTATTTTTTATAAAAATTTTTTGGCAGTATCCACTGAATACATATAATCATCGACATGAAACCTCCGAATTTTAATATTCGTGACACTCTAGAAGCTTGAAGTGTGTTTGCATTGAATTTCTTGATAAATTGTATACAAATAGAAACATATATGGATCCAAAATTCATCACCTACATTCATTCAGGCTCCATTCATTGACTTCAGCAAACGCGTCAAACACTGTTTATTCGGATAATCAACGTCGAGAAATCAGGAAAGTACCAAGTTCTTGGATTTCTCAGTTGAGGTTTTTCTAGGCTCAAACTTCTTTCGTAACCCATTTCGATTCAGCTCATGGTATTGGAATTTTTCGATGATTTTCTATTCACAAAATTCCACTTTTGAACGCGTGAAATTTGATGTAAGGTATTCCAATTTCAGATGGAGATCAATATATTACTCTAATTCTTCTTGAGGTCGTTTGTATCGTCTTCAACGTTCAACACTTCTCAATGAGATCATCAAGGCAATGTATCATTATGAGATAGAGTATCGCAAATGTGCAAAGTTTGGTAATCATACTTCCATAGCTAGAACCATATAGAGACCGTTTGCCATATGGCATTATTTCATACCCTCAGTGATGGCAATCTTCATTCGAGTTTGATGGCCGTCGTTGTTTGGAACTGGATCGCCAGCACGAGTGGCTAGCTTCTTCAGATGATAATTCCTCTTGATGGTTCACCGATGGCTCAACATGAATAAACCTCTCAAGCAGCCAGCCGCTCGTGCTGGCTATACAGTTCCAAACCACGACGGTCCTAAAACCCGAATGAAGATCGCAACACTGAAAATCTTGGCCGCGAAAGCCTAAAGCCTTGACCAATTTATCATTTTAGATCATTTTTTCGACTGCCAGGAAACTATCTAGTAGGCATAGGTAATGCTTTCTTCATGGGAATGTCTTTCAAATACGGATGTTTTTGAAATTATTCAATACAAACTAATCAATACAGTTCATTGTAGGATTTTCCACTATGAAAGATTTTATAAAAACTGCGACACGTGTTTCTTGAGCGCTTCTTGAGCGCTCAACTAGGCAATGATTTCAGTGAAAGCGTTCGATATTGAATCCCGAATTCTTCAGCTAGCTATGAGAAATAATATTTGTGAAGTGTACGATGAATAGATTTACATATATCTACTTTGCATTCTTGTTTTTTTCGCAACTGAGTTTGTGGTGGTCATTTTTCAAAAAAATTAAAATTCAATCAGTTACTTTTTTCATCATTTCTCCACATCATCAGACATCTAAATATAATTTCTTTTGTAGTTTCCCATACAGTAAGAACATTTATATTTCCAGCGAATTATTCTGTATTTAATACTGCCTTTTGGGCCAGACTCCTGGAAGCAAATTTTCCATCAGATTCTTGACGATCGTGTTTCAGTTACATCTTCATTGTAGTCTTGACCTTTCTCTACTTCTTCCCTGAATATTTTTGCAACATTTCCATCGCATTTTTTATTCTTTATATCTGGATTGTTAGTGAGTGATTGTACCTATGAGAAGCCGGACCATGTCGCTATTAATAATGAATGATGCAGAAATTACCTTACTTAATACCCTGAAGAAGATATCAAATAGTGAAATAAGTGTCGTGATTTAGTAGTGTCTAGTGAAAATAGCATATTGAAGTGTTATAAAAAAACGTTATTATTGATTTACATCAAGTAGTGGCCAGTTTAATACCACAAATCTTATTTAATTCATCTATATGAATTTTTGTGTTATGAGCACTCTATAAAAAACTTTCTGATATAACTAAACCTTGGTTGAGAATATATTTTTTTTCTTCTCCAAAAGACAAACATTTCCACATTTGTCTATTCATTGAGACTCAAGATACAAAGTGAGCACCATAACATGTGCTCCGATAATTTGAGTTGAAGATATTGATGTCTTTTTTGTGTATTCCTGACCAAAATAATGAAGTGACTTGTAGATTAGATTTTATATAAATTTTTTCACACCGCTGAGTTATCGTCATGTCACTTCTTCTTGACTAACTAATCCGAATATCTTGATTCTCTCATAATTTTTTATTTTATTTCGTTCTCAAACTGCAAGTGTAATATTCTATGTAATTTTGTACTGAATAATTTTAGTGAGAAATAATTTCCATGAATTGTGGTAATACTGGAGTGGTTATATTTCCTCTCAGTTCAACAAAGTTCAAAACGGTTAAATTTGACATTTGTTGCAAAATTAATATGTTGTGACTTTCAATTGCGCAAATGTGTATGGCATTGGCCTCCTTACATAATTCAAATGACGTCTGCATTTCAATTATTTGTTTCTTTTCTACAATTTTTATATACAAACATGATATGTGTTAAAGAAAAAACTTACCCTTGGTCCACGGTCTCCTTTCTCTCCTTTATATCGTCCGGCCACTTTTCCATCATCGTTGGAAACAATATTACAACAGTTTCCGCTATCACATAAACATTTCTTACCATCTGGAGGTGGTGGAGGTGGAGGAAACACTCCCAATTCATCGCTGCCGCTGCCTTCTTTAGAAGATCCATCGAAATCGTTCTTTTCCATCTGAAAAATAATATTCGTTTAGTAAAGTTGAGTGAACTCGTTTTTAAAGCTTTACATTAGTGAACACCTCTTTGTTTGGTATTATATTGAGAATGAAATTATGTGAGGAGTTTTCTCAAATATTTACTTCGAATCGATAAAATAAAGTGAGGAGCTTCATCTACTTAACTTGTTATTTTCAAGAATTGAACAGTTCACCTGGATAGCCATCATAATGAATGTAATCAAGTTGATTATATAAAATAGGAACCCATTTTACATAAATGTACTTCTTAATCTTAATCATATAACAGGGTATGAATATTAGATGACAAATTTTCTTTTGACAACAATTTGTGATATCAATGTAGGATATGAATGTGAACAGCTTCCACTGATTTTTCATTCATGAAAGGTAAAAACAAATTTATAGAAACTTTATACAAACTTGTGGCAGATACCCGTCGAAAAAACCACAACTACCTAGCTGATGCCGTGCAGAAAGCTGTAGTGACATTATCAGGTATGTGTGTCCTGCCACAATAAAGCCGTATGGGTTGCGGTAGAAGGTCGAATAGACCCACTCACTTCAGACCTACCTACCTGCCCGTTAGTGATGATGGGGCGAGTATCCCAAAATCGGTCTATCGGTTGGTCGTATCGACCAAATGTAAATCATTTCTGCTTTTCATAGTGGAAAGTAACTTGCGATGAATCTTCCCAATGGAAGATGCACATATGTCTGATGGTTTTACTTCAGCTTTCTGCGCAGCATTAGATGGGTTAGATGTTTTTTCGTCGGGTATCTGCCACATGTACCTACAAAGTCGTAGGTCTAGATGAGAAGCAAGGGAGAAGATGTTTCTCACTTGAACCTGAGGCATATCATATGCACCTCTCCGTAATATTATCATTATTCACACACCCACCCCAGAGTATTTTTGTGGAGTTGTTTCCTAGCTTTGTCTGCAGATGACGCAGTGGACATCCCACTGAATCAACAATAGATGAAGTTAATGTCTTGTTGAAATTAGTTGTGTGCGTTCGACATACTCACGGTTTACTCGGTCTGAAGTGACCTGCCCGGTACTGATGATGAAGCAAGTACCCCCAAACCGTTTTATCGGTTGGTTGTACCGACCAAAGTATTTTCTGCTATTCATAGTGCGAAGTGAATGACGACGGATCTTCCAAATTGAAGACATTACAGAGATGCCTTATTGTTTTACTTCAGCTGCATATTTCCGGAATATCTATATCTGACTCCCAACCCGTAGCATGTTTGTGGAGTTGCTTTCTAGCTTTGTCTAACGGTGGCGCAGTCGATATTCCATTGTCTCTGGCTAAAGAGGGGCAGTGGACGAACAAAAGATCAAAGCAGTTGAGGATTGACCCTGGAGGCCACGCAGGTAGCTATAGCTGTCTACGTGGTGATGTTAGATAATGCCTGGGAATACTAGGTCTCCTAATTGAAACCATAAATGTATATATACATATATCCTCAATGCCCAACTGCTATGATCTTTTGTTCGTCCACTGCCCCTCTTCACCCAGAAACAACGTGGCCAAGGTAACGGACTTCTTTCTGGAACACATGGCATTTCTTAGGACTAAGTTCCAATCCAGAACTCCTCAGACGCATGAATACTTCCTCCAGATTTTTTAAGTGATCGTCGAAAGATTTTCCGACCTCGATCATAACGTCGAAATATACTAGACACGTCTTCCATGAGAGCCCTTTGAGAACCGTCTCCATCAATATCTCGAAAGGCGCTGGAGCATTACAAACCCCGAATGGCGTAACCGTCAACTGCCACAATCCTGAGGCGATAGTGAAAGCAATATTTTCTCGATCTTCTGGGGCCAATTCAACTTGCCAATATCCACTCTTCAAATCCAAAGTTGGGAAAATTGTCGAGCCGGCTAGCATGTCTAGGGTATCGTCGATTCTTGAAAGAGGTGAGCTGTCTTTCTTCATCACGTGATTTAGTTAGCAATAATCCACGCAGAACCTTGTCAAGCCTTTCTTCTTCTTCACTTATATGACTAGGAAAGACTAGGAGCTGTCAGAAAGTTCGATGACTCCTTCTTTTTCCATATCGCTGACTATCTTGTCTACCTCTTTTCTCTTCGCAAGAGGGAATCTTCTAGCTCACTGCCGGATTGATCAGGCATTTCCAGTGTCGATTCTATGCTAAATGTCAATCAACTTCTCCAACACTTTAGGCAAGTTGTTGGCTTGCCTAACAGAACTGCGTACACTCCGTATCACAGAGCAACTGGACTAACAGTGCCCCAGCATTGTTCCTTTCTTCAAGGTCACGGGAAAGAAGTTGACATTCATGGCCCTAATCGGCACAACTTCATCAACACGCAACAAGGTCTTCCCTAGTGCAATTCATCGTGTATCTTGGGTTCGGACATTACCACCTTGCCGCTGCTCGTACTTCCGTCCAAGCGAGTCTCCAGGATGGTTTCAGCCCTTTCGAATGCGCACACGTCTTCAGCCAACAGGACCTTGACCGTATCGACGTTTCTTTCATGGAGCACCAGCTCTTCTCCGCCGACACCTAGGACGCCGTCTTATAAATACAGCTCGAACCCTCTGGAATTCATTATGATCATTTCAATGATCGCCTCGTCCTCGATGCGATCGGTAGACAATAGACAGCCAAAGGCCTGAAACAGCCAATAGGCTGAAACAGCTGTTTACCGGTGGCCCTTAAATTGAAATCAATATGGTAATGATCAAAAAGTACTTATCTATTTATTTTTTGATTTTCATGGAATTATTTTCCAGCAGCTTGACTGCATTAA
>WOGP01003774.1:0-14776 GCA_015342065.1 Leptinotarsa undecemlineata | reverse complement strand
TATATATATTATTTTGAAAAGGAAAATGTCAAAAACACATACCAATATGAATAATTAACAAAAGAATCCACGCAAATCATTCAATTTTATATTGAACATTTCAAATTTCAATATTTGATTTCCACGAACTTGGCGTTAAAAATTATTTTTAGCGAGAGCTTCATAATCAGCAATTCGTCATTGAAATGCCTTTAATTATATTCTCTAACTTATTTGCGAAACCATTAATACAAAAAAATGTTTAGTTGTGAATAACATTGTCGATTATCTAATGGTTTTGATGTGTTAAGCACGATTGTGACACATGACACTCCAACTCATAAACGAACTCGAGTGCCAAGGTTAAATGCTATTGTCATAAAAATTATGAATTCACTTGAAACTTAATAAGCGTGGCGCCATCTTCATTGATTCAGTACAGTACAGATTCATCAGAAATTTTCTAGAGAATTGAACAATAATTATTATAAATTTTAGAATGAATATTTCAAGAAGACTCTATAAAAAGGAGTTGATGTTTTAGTGTATGATGCAAATCAATGGGTAGATCCGGAACCGCTGGCATATATTGAATCTGATGATATTCCTTTGCACTAGAAATGCGACAGAACGTTTTTCAATGCGAGTTCAAATAACTAAGTCTGCATTAACTCAATTTTATGTAGAAATTCGGTGTCTACTGTCAAAAATATTAAGATATTTGGAATCTGAAAAAGAATGAGCATTTTTCACAAACATGTCGTTGAAAAGTGTTTATTTTTAATTTTTGTTTTGTTTTTTCCATCACACAGAGTGGACCAGCGAGAACGTTTCGCAAAGAAAATTACCAGAGATATTTTTTTGATAAAATCTTGAGACAGGTCAAGTTAAAAAAAACTTTTGACTTTCTATATGAAAATCTCTTTAAAATCTGGAAGCTGGAAAAAATCTCACAAAAAACTAGTTTCAAATATATGAACCTTGAGTTACACGAAAGTCATTTTTTTCTATTCAGTCTGTAATATATGAAAGGGCAATGATTGAGTACTTTTAATTAAATTGAAAAGGAGGACATTTTTTCAATTCGATGTTTTCCACATTTTTCGTGTAAAGATGGAAAAATGAAATGAAATGGGTATCGAGCGATACTTAATTGAAAGGGCCTTTGAATCTCTATCTAATTTAAAAATAGGATCTTTGAAATCCCAGCTTTGAGTTTTTCTCCAATTTAAGAAAAAGTAGAGATGATTGGATTTCATTCTGGAAATAATGAATCTGAAAATCTAGTTTCCGAGCTATCTACCCAACAACACTTAGATATATATTTTCTTGTGAAATTATTGGTGAATTGATATGAAACTTTCGCGAAACTGTATTATTCAAAATAATTCTTTTGACAATAGTTATTTGGAATAGTAATTTGCCACAAATGTCGTTTCTGGTTATTTACACGGTGCACGGACAAAACTCTCAACAGTTGAACGTGCATTTTGGATACTTATTTCTTTCTGGAAACTGTAAGTGGCACAAAAATAGAAACACATACAGTGATCCCGCTAGATCTACACCTGTGATTTCTGAATCTCAACTTATTCCACAACTACCTACAAGTGTTATGAATCAGTTTGCTGGCATCCGGAGAAAGTTGGATGTTCCGCAATTCAGCTTTTTCCCGGTGATATTTTCGCAGAAAACTGGATTTCTGTTTCAGTTAGTTTGACCATAATCTTCTTCTCTTCGGGTACCTGATTAAATGTGGTTTTGAATGTTGAGTTCGAACTACCATTGGCGAAAATATTAACACAATTGGAACCAAAGAGCAAGAAAATGAATCAAATATGAAGGTGATAATAATGCTTTTATTGAAGGATTTCAACAATTTAGCTACATTCGCTTGAATGAAGTAATTCCAATGAAGAGGAGAGAAATGATAAGAAGAGTTGTACAACTGAGACATTTGGAAGTGTTGTTGAAAAGAGTAAACTGAAATGATACCAAGAAATCGAATATAAAAAAAATGTAAAAGTCATGTAGGGTGAACACAAAAAGGTAATCTAAGTAGAAATTAAAATAAAAGTGCTTCATATAAGTTTTCATTTTATTATATCTTACAAATTTGTTTGTCCATGGTATCAGTATCTGTAGAGTAGGGAGGGTGAGTATGAGCTCATCCTGTGTGAATGACTGTTCACACATCCTGCATAGAGGTGTGTCCACTAGCCCCATATTATGGAGGTGTTTTCTTAGTTGATAGTGGTCAGTCAGAAATCCTACTCTTAAGCGTAGATTTTTGCTGGTCATTGTCAGATATTTTTTCGATGCCAGCTTCCCAGGGTCGCCCAAGGTGATCTTGGCGAGACTGCATCCTTTGATTATATCCCAACTTTTTGGGATTGAGCATGGGAGTAACGTTTGGCTAGTTCCGCAATTGTCGAAGTCATCAAGCCGAAGGTCCTAAAATTCTTAGTCCAGTCGCTTCCTTGGCTAAAGAGTCGGCAATGCGATTACTTTTAATCCTGTTGTGCCCTTAAAATTCACCTAAGGATAATGTTATTATGCTACCAAGGCTAATAAGGCTTGTCTGCTGTCAGTGCAGATTGTTATGTTTTTGCCAAAAATTCTTTTGTAGCGATTGAGATACCAGCCAGTTCTGTTTGGACCACTTTGGTATTTTTTTCAATTCGCCAGTTAATCCTTAGGCTTAGTATTTGGAGTACACTCCACATCCTGAGCCTTCTTTGGTTTTTGAACCGTCTGTATATATGCGTATTGCATTTGTATTTTATTTATTTCTGTTTTATTTGTATTTTGTAGGGTTTATGGAACACAAACATGGGTTCAATTGCATCACTGGTTGCCTGCAGCAGATGTTGCGTAGTAAGCGCTTCTCGCCATATACTCAGCCTTAATTGACCCATATCTAATTTGATGTTTACACCAGCCGTGCGCAATCGTACCATGGCCATGAACGTACAGGTCCAGAGGGGTCAGACCCGTAATTAATTCCATTGCCGCGGTTGGTGTTGTTCTCATAACTACTGTGATGTTTAAACAAGCCATTTGCTGTATTTGATATAAATTTTGGATGGCTTTTGCTTGAATAACTTTCGGTCCCCATATAATGGCTCCGTATATTAACATAGGTCTTATTATTGCAGTGTAAATCCAGGTGACCACACGGAGTGAAAGACCCCTTGACCCACAGTATTTCGACATTGCTCATAAGCCACAAATGCTCTATTTGCTCTACTCTGTGGGTAAGAGTTGCATGTTAGCTTCCTGACGAGGATAGTACCAAGGTATTTTACCTCTTCAGAGAAGTTTAGTTTGCTTTTAAAGATTTCGGAAGGTTTTGAGTCCGATAAACGTCTTTTCCTGGTGAAAAAGACCATCTCAGTCTTTTCGGGATTTATTAATTTGAGTCTGCAAGATAACTATGTCATCTGTCTATGCAATTGTGTAGAATCTATTATTGTTGAGGTGATTATTCAGGGTATACAGAAATATGTTCCAGAGAAGACCCCTCCCTGTGGACATCCCCTCATGACCAGTCCTCTCACTGTGATGTCTTCTACATTGATACTTATTTCTCTACTAGAGATCATCTTGAGTACATTCGAGTGTAGTTGCTGGATAATTGTTTTATCAAACGCTCCCTCGATATCTATGAATATACCCAGGGTGGATTCTTTGCCTCTCGATTCTGCTAACTACATGGTGAAGGGCCGAATCAGTAGACTTTACACCGGAGTATATGCATGCTGATTTGGATGAAGTGGGTTGTGAACTAGTACTTCATCTCTTATGTACCGCCCACAAAGCCTCTCCATAGTTTTTAAGTAGAACGATGTGAGACTAATTGGTCGGAATGCTTTTGGTAAGGTGTAGTCCATCTTACCTGGTTTGGGTATAAATACTACTCGTAATTCCCTCCACTTACTGGGAATATACCTCAGAGCTAGAGAGGCTCTGAATATTCCCACCAGGTGCGGCATAATAATATCCGTCCCCATTGAAGTAGGGCTGGTCTTATACCGTCAGGTTCTGGTGACTTGAAGGGAGAAAAGCCCAATATGGCCCGGCCCATCTTATCTTGTCCTCGTCAATTACGACACTAGCAGATTGCCAGACCAATAACATCCTTAACATGTGGCCAAGCTAGAGTCCAAATAGGGTGGGTCACTTTCAGAAGGAGTGTATTTCTTTTGTATCTTGCTTTTGGCATTATCTATTACGCTCAGAAATACTCGAGGATATAACTGTGACAACCCCGGAAACCCTTGAGAGAGTAGGTATTGGAGCATCTTTCTTGAGGGCAGCTGCCCGAGCGGTTGATGAACTCGGTTTAATTTTCGGCACTGAACGAGCTGATGACAACCCGTCCAGCAGAAGGCCCATATGAAAGCCTCAGAGATTACTTCACTTCTGCGGAAACACAAGGATAAGCCATTGAATGCATGGTATCTTTTTCAACAACATTGAAGACCTCGACTTATCAAAGTGCCTGACCTTCGCTTTCCTCATGTCAAGTGGAAGGAAGTCGGAAACTGAAGAGTGTCTTCAACACCTCAGCCTACCGCAGTCACGTGATGGGTATAGGGGTTTCTGAAATAAAGTGCAGGGCCGGCCCCGAGGCGTTGAGCCCCCAATGCACCTGCTATCAGCATGTCCAGCATATGCGGTCTCATCTACATAACGCGGCCCTAAGAATGCTTTACCACCACCTACGGCACAAAATAACTTCAATTTATTAGAATACCATAAGATATATCTCCATTTTTTGTTTCATGAAGAAATAGATATAAATATCATTTTATTTTTGTGTTTTGTTATGATTTTTCATTACTTAAATTACTTAATAGAAGACGGTTTATCACTTATGTCTCTCTGCACTGTCAAAAAACTTCCTGCTAGGAAAAAAAAGAAGAAATTTCAATTCTTGCAGATTGACTTCACCAGATATTATTCAGATAAAATGATAATTATTATATCTTCAACGATGTTCTGTTTCAGGTTCGATTATAGCAATTGAGAATAATTTTCCAAAAAAATGAAATATACTATTATATGTATACGAGTTAATTTTACTGAAAGACTCCACACTGATTCTAAGCATAACTACTATTGAAGGAAATGCTCCATAACGTATATCTCAAATTTCACAGTGAAACATTCTGATAAATATAATATAATATATCTCAAGCGATAAGTTGTTTACTGGAGAGGAAATAAAACAAAGTTAATACTTGTCCCAGTTTCCACATAGCGATAGTGATGAACTTTACTCTAATTGGTAAAACACAGACGATATTTTTTAGTGATTTGGTTGTTTTCGTTTATTTCGTTTGTTCAGTTAGGGATTAATTAATGTGAATTGGCTGTATGCAGCATGCTAACAATTGTTTTATTGTTACCCATTCATTACACATAGTTAAACTAATTCTGCAATTAGTGCCTTCATTGGGTTCTTGAATAAAATATATCAGAAAGAAAGATAAAGTCGTCTATTAGATATAGAAATGAACTTCGAACTCTTTGAAAAGTATAACAAACGATATGTGTCTATAATAATAGCTAGTGTATCAACTCTATCAGGAATCGAAGTATCCAAAATTATTCTTCCTTCATATTATTCTTACCTAAAATATTCATTTCACAACATAATCACAATATAAGTGAAGTTAATAATCAACCCCAATAAATTTGTATGATAATATAACAAATGAGAATGACAAAAATTTAATTAATTTTGAGTAATATTCGTTTACATGTAGAGGGAGAACATACGCCTTACTACTGGAATATCTCATAGAAACAAAATCATGAATCGGTTATAAACAACGTAACATTCGTTCAGATATTCTATAATATTCTTTATGTCTGCGTAGCAAAATTTAAGAAAATAATAAAGAAGCAAAATATTTTTCCGTTTGGTTCACTGAAGATATAAAATTGGATTTGAAAAATAAAGAAAATCGATATGAATACTATTTATTTTTTTTTTATAGAAACTAAGTGCTCAAATATAGAAAAAATACTAAATTATCTAGAAGGCGTTCAAAATAGTATAAAATAAAATCCAATCCTATTATGGAATGTTTCAGATGTAAACATGATGGCTGTTCGATGCGTGTGTGCGTGTGCTTTGAAAATATTACCCTTGATGCCATCCAAAGGCATTTAAAAAACTCAAATCGAAGAGATCAGCAGAACCCGATGGTATTCCATATTATCTATTCAATCTATCCGTTATTTATTATTTTAAAAAATACAGCGAAAATTATTTTATCTTTCAAAATTTATTTTCAAAAACACAATAGCTTTTTCGTAGCTGACAACTAATTCATCTCTAATTTTTATATATCCCACGTAATCGCCAGTGAGAACTACCTGCACAGGTACATACTCAAGCATAATTGCCTCAAGCATGTATCACTTCTACATCCACTCAATTTTTATATACCTCAGGTATATACATACTCATTTATAATTACCTGTAGCATATATTATTTTTAGCATAAACTACTTCTACATCAATATTAACTAGAATAACATATCGGTTATTCGGCAAACAAGTTCAGTGATGGGTGATCATTTTAAATCCAGTTGGTCATAAAATTTTTGAATTTTCAAGTTTATTAATGTCCAATGTTTTCAAATGATTAAGCTTCCAACCTTCATTTTCTATGTGCAAAATTTCGAAATCTGCGTTGAAGATATGATTTTCTTCTAAAAGGTGATTTGAATATGTTGAAATTGTTTTCTTGTTTACATAGCTCAATATGATGTTCTTGGATGCGATTCCTGAATTACAAATTTTTTTTCTTCGCCATATCTTATGGCGAAGTGTCGAAACACTTCGATTGACCATAAACATGCGCGTACGATTGCAATATGATCCATTAGCACAATTATTTTCCGAACAATTACCAGATATTGGGAATGGTAAAATAGAACTGCAACCAAATACGCAATGTAATAAACTGTCAAACAATTTCTGCACTGTTCTTCAGGAAAAAATGAATTGATACAGAGTATTTTTCAGGATATACACAACAATTACTTGAATCATAACTGGCTCAGTCATCGGGCGATTTTGTCAGCCAAAAATGTTGATGTTGAGGAAATTGAAGCAACCATTTCAATTGGGAAGTTTAAAGAAAAAGTGGACCTGTTGCCACGTATCCCAATGATACCGTCAGAATCTACCATACCCTTCAGAAGGCTACAGTTAACAATTCGTTCAGCTTTTGCCATGTCTATGAATAAGTCTCAAAGCCAAATAATGTCCATTTGTGGTTTAGATTTGAAAAATTCATGTTTTTCTCATGAGCAACTATATGTTGCATGTTCACGTGTAAGGAAACCGTCGACTCTATTTGTGTTAGTTAAAGACTGGTGAACCAAAAATATTGTGCACCGATTAGTGCTAAATTAAATTAAAAATAAAAGTATTCATAATTCAAAATAATAAATATTATTGTTAAAGATCAAAGACTATCTGCCCTACCTACCTCATTCATAAGTTTAAGTGTCACAAGTTATTTACTAACAACTTTGTAATGTACTCATTCGTTACAAAATTGAATTAATATAATAATAAATTTTTCGATTAATTCTTTTGTATTAATTTTTACTTAATATCAACTGTACGAAAATTTTAATCAATCGTGTCCTCCCCCTTCAAATCCCAATCCAGTGGATTTTTATACCAGTTTTAATTTTTCCGTCTTCGTTCGTAAATGATAATTTCATTGTGCTAAGGGTTTACAGTGGTATAAAATCTGTAATGGAAGTCGCCATATTTTTTACAAATGGCATCTATGTAAAAAAGCATGGTGGTCCCCGTGACTGATGTTCTCCTACCGTTCCTCTTAAATAGTTTACTACAATGTTATATAACAAAAACCTTAGCCACAGTAACGCGTAACCGGGTCTGCTAATTATAATATATGGAAAATTTACCATATAAAATTCCACCTACATGAAACACTCTTTATTTATCAATGGCGAACTACGAAGTTTCGGGATAAGATACTTGTCTTAGTGCTTCGTCAGCACCGTTCTTTTTAACATTATATGATATAGCACTCACTACATTCATGACATTACGGCTTCATATCTAGAAAGAGTTGAATCTACTCATGTCATGTACGGAAATACACTTAGGGGCATATTTTTTGGAAATATTAGTTTTTGGGATAGAAAGGTTTTTGATTTCCTATTTCTCCATCTTTTATCGAATAAAATAAGTAAAAAACATATGTAAAACGTTTTTATTAAAAAAAAATGATAATGATGTAGATTATGTACTGAAAACTAAAAAATAATTCTGAAAGTCCTAGGTAGCAGTCATTACACCACTCTCCTCAGCAATCTACGATATCAATATCAAGGAACTCATCTAGCGCATAGTACACTCTTTCAAGTCCTTCTTGAATTCAAATAAGTTGTTCGTATTTCCAAGATAAGTCGTTTTTATTTCAGTATTGAATATTACTGGAGTTTTTTTCCAACAAAACTCCAGTAATATTCCCATACCTATAAAGAATCGAATCTTCCACAAGAATGTCGGTGTAGGCAAATTAACCTGATGTGCTTGTCTCACTAAAAGAAGTAAAAAAAAATTATGTGAATGATTCTATTCAGAAATGTACTAAAAACCAAAAATAATTTCTAGGTAGCCAAAACCTTTCTTTCTCAAAAATTAATCTTTCATGAGAAATAAATCCCTTTCAATTTGAACATTCGCAATATTTCACAAAATAAAGATTTTTTACGATTCAAAGGAGCCGAAACAGCACTGAAATGATTTTATCTGTCGAACTTAATTGGTAAAATCTTGCTATTCATTTATGGATATCACGCTTGGGTTATGATGAGTGATATTGAAAAGCCTTTTATTATTTACACATACTCGTACACATAAAACTACCTACAACTATAGCTACAACTAATACATATAAATGAATATAATAGTAATTTGAGCAATTACATATACCAAATGAGCGTAAATTATTTTCGTATAAGTAATGTATTTTTACATACAGCGCATGGCATTTAAACCAAGCCACCTGAATAACTTTTGGTACAATGATTTTCAAAAAAAAATTAAAAAATACCTCATCCATAACAGGGGGACACATTCTGACATAATCACATTTGATATTATTTCCCCTGTCACACCCACAGGTCATGTCAGCTATATTCTTAAATGGATCACCCTACATTGTTTCACATTATCAGATGCTCCATGATGAGCAGATTTCAACAAAGTATAAAATATATGGTCTGAAGCTTATGTGTTCAATGAGACTTTCACAAAACTCGATATGTCTATTGAAATCATCTTCGTTCAATTCATGAACTAGTCTAATCTTATATGGATGAAATTTGTACTTATGAAGGATCCTAAAAACATTTGTACGACTGATTCCTGATTCTCGAGACAACTTAGTAAGAGATTGCGAATTTTCTATTAGTCCAACGTGCCCTAAAACTGCAGTACAAATAGCTTCATCGTTGACAACTCCTGAACGGTTATGCTTTTTATTGTTAACAGATTCAGTTTCCATAAGTTTGTTCAATAATTCCGAAACGTATTTGTGTCGTACATTTCTTCCTGGATGATTGTCATTCAACAAACGGGCAGCAGTTGTAGCACTATTTTCATTCTGGTAGTACAAACTATCTATTTAAATATTTATTTCTGTTTCTATTTTTGTGAATTCTCAAGAATTCACAATAATAGAAACACCAAAGTGTAACTTCACCTGGCAGGTAATCGTTTTTATAGAATGAGACACAAAATGAAGAGAATATCGAATTCAATCTTAACTAGGCAAAATATGATTTTTTGAAATATACTTCACAAACACACCTATGAAACCTAGGTAACAGATTGTACAGAAGTTCATTCAAGGTGGCTAGTTTTCAACTCAAACAATTTTTAACTTCAAAACTTTGAGCTTCAGACCACACTGTATTCTACTTAGTTAGAATCTGTTCATCATGGAACATCTGATAATGCAAAACAATGGAACATGTTCCTCAATTTGGGTTATTAGAGCAAATGAAAGTTTGAACAAAATAAAATTGAGTTCAAGTCATGAGTTTTTGTAATTCACTTCGAAAAGTAATCAAATTGATGTTTCAAATGTTGGGTTTTAATTTTTAAAGGGATTTGTTTCTAATTCACATATTGGCAACAGCGCCTATATCAAGTTGAAATAATTGATTCGTACCTAGATATTCTACTTTAAAAAAGGAAAATTATCTTTATAAATCAACAATCAAGGCAAAATGTAAATTATAGTTCAGTACCACCTCTACAAGCCACATAAACAACAGTTGTTTTGTTATTTATTTATATGGAGGAATATAGGTTAGGTGCACAAAATGTCATATGTCACAGAATGTCTCGGAATAAATGGTGAAATAGAAACGAATCTCTTTAAATGTTGAATGCATTATTTCATTCCTCTTTTTTAATCATTTAAATATTTTTTTAAAGAAAAAGGTTGAAATTTTAAGTTTAAAATGCGTTGTTTTAGAGCTCTTTTATGAAAAAATACGTGATTTTCGTCAGGAGGACCATTCCCCATTATCATGGTTTTATCGGTGTTAAGAATAAGGCTATTTTTAGAAAACCAGTGCCGTGTTTTTTTGACTAAATGGGATGGGTAATTGAATTTCCATAGTTTCAGCTAGGAACCAGTAAATTCCTGGCATCGGCATAAATAGTGATAGTAGCCCCCTCTTTATTTAAAATATCTATGATGTCGTTCATGAAAATTACAAATAAAATAGGACCTGCTACACTTCCCTGTGGAATGCCTATAGTATTTTCCCTGATATCAGACTTAAATATCTGTCCATTTTTTATAACTTTCGTTCTCTGTTGACGATTTGATAAGTATGACTAGAACCATTTCAATACAGTCCCTCTAATTCCATATTTTTCAAGTTTTTCCAATAAATTTATGTAATTAAGGCATTCATATGCTTTAGAAAGGTCTAAGAATATTCCAAGTCTTTCGTAATTTTCAAATGACTCGATAATGTTTTCAGTGAACTGTATGATTGCTGTGACTAGAATAACCACCGCGTTATTTACACCTGAAGAAGCTATTGTATAACGAAACACGTTTTGCTTTTTTATAAAAGGTGTTTTTTGAATACGATTGTTATTTATATTAAACGATTTCAGACAGATATTTTATTACACCACATCGATGAACCTTGAGTAGCGCATTCACACAAAACCTATTAATTTTATGATCTTTCTCATCATATCGGATGAACGATTTTTCGAGTGTTACGAATTGTTTTTCCTGCGTGAACGTTTTCTGAATCATGGTTGGTTAATTTCAAGAGTGGTAATTGTTTCTTATCGAGTTCTATCGCCGATATTTCTGCATTACCACATCGTAAAATCGTGCAATAATTATTATTAACCGCTATTAAAAAGTACCTTCGGCAAAGGAAGCTTCAATTTTTAGATTTCACGGATTTGCAGTACTCTAGTGACAGATATTCGTACGTACTCAAAACTATTCAATGTTGTTCATTCCTGAGTTTTTCAATAATAAATATTTTATTAAGTTTTCATTAAACGGATAAATTGGGGGTCGGGTAAATAAAACGGTGTTTATGAAAAGAAAATAATAATTGTCTACTTCTTTATTGTTACCTAACCTTGACAGTAGAGAAACGATAAACTGAAAAAACAAAATTCAGCGAAGGAAAAATTAAATATTCAATACGATTGTAATGAACAACCAAATTTTATTATGCTTTTTATCTACCACCGAAACCAGCCTTTAATCTGACAAAATCAGCAATGTCTGCTGGGAAATATTGTTTCATTTCTCTTGCAGGACTACAGGGCTTTGGCAAATTGTCTGAAAAATCACATTCTCAGCAAGCTCCACATTTCAATCCACTTCAGTCTTATAAGAGAAAGTACAAACTCTGACAAAAAAAATTGTGCCCTGTAGGTCTTCTACTTGATCTGGCATTAGGAATTATAATCTCTTTCTTATACCTATTTTCTTTCGAATGTGAGCAAGTTTAACTTATCTTGTATACTATCCACAGAGAAAAATTTGGTGGTATACACTTATCAGTTGGATTTCTGTCTCATATGAAAACATCAGTGACTTCCAAAATTAAATTCTTCTCTATGTTTCCTGGTCCAATTTGAACAGCGAAATCTGTGTTTAAATTCTAGCCGAATTATGTTTTTTAACCGTTATGCATTTATAGAAAGACCTAACTGAAGTTCATTGAATAAAAACCATCAAAATTGAAGAATCATCTGTCTCAACAAGCAATCATCCACAAAAAATTTTTCGGAACAACCAACATTATCAACTTATACACCTTCGATAGGACTCGATTGAAAATATTTCGAAGATGAGCCCTGAAGTGGTCGATCTACAGTAATCTAGGACGAGGATTCCAGGACCCTGGTAGAAACTGACCCATCACAAATGGGTGAGAGGTGTAAAATTAATTGGATAACAATCAATCGCAAATATATTTTACGGTCGAAAATGTTTGAGACAATGCCTCTCAATTTTTATCCTTCCAAAAACCGCAGCACAGTTCCTTGATCATTTTATTCAAACTAGCATTCAGTTATAGTGTCGTTGGTGGTGCAAAAATCTCCAATGACATAATTGTCGACTTCCAAGAGTTTTTTCCCTGTTTCCTCCGCTGAAATAAAATTACAGAAGAAACTCGCATGCCCGAAGGAAATACATTTCATTGCGAAACACGCGATCTCCGTTGCAAAAAATGAAGACGTTTCTTGATGGCCTGTCTCTTTTGTTTTCACTCGAATTCAACTCGTACTCATTACCGTACTAATAATACCGCATTTCATATATCCGCAGGAACCACTGTTTACGGCAACAACAGACCAAGCTGTAATTTCCAAACCGAAGGACTTTAAGATTCAAGGCTCCTTGATCTCAAATGACTACTTCGTACATTATTCATTATTTCATTAAATCCATCGGCATGAGAGAAAGTTGTCCAATCTTTTTTCAAAAGCCAGGGTTGGACAGAACTGGCCGATACTTGATCAAAATCAAGCGCGGTTTTTGTAAAACCCTTTATAGTGGAAATCGATACTCGAAAACCTTGGAAAGATTTAAGGAACTAGGTATGAAGGTGGTTTCTAAAACAAGTTATACATTACAGAGCCTTTAAGGAAATCCATCATATTTTGCAACAAAACCATTCCATAGACTTCAGTTCATTAAGATTGGCCAGACAAGTTAACAACAACAGGCAACTAGATGCCTATGAGAGTGTAGAAATAAGTAAACATAATAATATCATGAATAACGATGACGGACCAGTACCAAATACATACACATTCATATTAGTATAGATAGATAGATAGATATGAATTCAAATGATTCTATATATAATTGTTCTGGAACTGGTTTTTCAGTGATGGTTCTCAGATTCGGTCACACAAAAAAAATAATTACTGTGAATCCATAATTGCTCACTATCGATAAAAGGATCAACATATTATTGAAAATGTTTCGAAAACACCTGAATGGGGATAAACGGTAAATACAGAATTAGATAGAAATAATTGCTAAAACAACATAATGAGAAATATCAAGTTTTCCGAGTTTCAGCAACTTAATTGGGTTTTGTTAATAAACTTTATTCACCCTATTAGATCAAGCAGTGAATACGAAGGAAAAAAGTGAAAATCCTAAGTGAGCTTGCTCGACAGAAGCGAATTTCTCTTCACGGAATCCAAATAAAACGATGTCTATTGCATTTTTCCCTTTGTTTTCTATTCTGCGCACTCGTGTTTTGTTTGTTCGGGGTTTCTTACTCTTATAACTACGAGGAAAAATTCCCCAGTGAGAGTCCCTTGAGTTGAAGGGTTGGCTATAAAATTAAATTCCTATTTTATATTTTCTCGATCAGAGGTTATATATCTGACTTTGTAGTTTTCAGAGAGTGAGGCTCATTTTCAACCCACTTGGTTGTCATAAATTTCAAGTAGCTCCTTTTTTGAACGATCATCTCAATATTTCCAGTTAACCTATTGGCATGGATATTTCATACACCAAACTTTCACGTAATATGAAGTACATAATATGTATATATATATAAAGGACAGGACAGTCTTTGCTGACTAGTTAAGGACAAAACTTGGAAAAAATATTTGGGTGATCAGTAGAACGAAAGTGTACTCTTATAACACAAGTTATTCCAATATTTCGATAAAATTCATCATCATTTTTAAAGAAGAGCTACATGATGATACAACAATATAAAATCAAATTGATAGATGTAGCCTTTACTAGGTGGTAGGAGATCATAATGAAAAGATAAATGGAAATTTTTATGTTTTATACCACTTTTAATTGTAACTATCATTACTGCAGTTTTGTCCTATATGGACATTTTCACACTTACACAATAAACTTTTATTTTGTTATTGTGTGAGTTTGAAAATGTCCATATCGGACGAAACTGTAGTAACGTTAGTTACAATTAAAAGTGGTATAAAACATAGAAATTTCCATTTCTCTTTTCACAATATAAAATTATTACAAAGAGCTCAAACTTACCGTTAGTGAGGATGGCCGTGTCGAAATGAATATTACATTTCAACAGTTGAAACATGTTAATATAACAAGTCACTATATTAAAACAGGATGACCCCTTACTGATAAAAAGAAGATTATTGAATTGATATACTGATAATCGTTATTTGTTTTATAATTATGGATTACCGGTGGAAGCCATGTGTTCG
>WOGP01003773.1:0-14778 GCA_015342065.1 Leptinotarsa undecemlineata | reverse complement strand
AACAACTACGGCTACGAACTTGAAGATATTCGCTCTGGTGTGGACGAGACATCAATATGTCGAGCAAACACGAGCAAACATACACAAATGCTCGTTCATGCTCGCTCGTGCTCGCTTTTTTGGTAGGAAACGGCCGATGTTCTTATTACCTACACCTATTACAGGTTCAAATTTAGGAATCTGGGTGACTTACACTCACTAATCGGGTTTCTCAGATTCTGAACCTTCTGTCCAACACATACCGACAGTGGGGCTTTATTGAAAATTCTGAAGTGAATTTGATAATCTCTCTAGACCTCACTAATAGGAACAGTGGTTCTTTTAGCGTAGAAAGAATCCGCAGACAAGATGTATTGCGCTCAACGTCTAGGAGAGAGTGTCAGTTCTCGTATGAATAAAAAGAGTTTTTGGTTGTTAGTTATTTCTCTGGAAATCAGAAGCTCATACTATTTTTCTTTACATTTTATTGAGCGTAAAGGCATCACCCGGCTATCATATAGTAACTCAAAGACTATTGTCGACTTTTTGTCACAGTGTTTTGACACTATATCTGGTTTTTTCTCTATTCTTATAATTGTACGGCAGTCTTTCATTATGTATCATTTCAAACCTTAAGAAAAAATCTGGTAGAAAATTTAAGGTAAGGAAAATATTTCAATTTGAATTACTTATACAAAATAAGAAAGTTTTTTCTGCGGGCATGAAAAGCTCTCAACTTTTAAACTAGAAGAACAAAATTTTTATAAAAATGTACCTATATTTTCAATACTTTATGGTAAACAAAACAAAATTTCATGAAAATCAAAAGATATATAGATAAGTAATTTTCCGATCATATCCATGCTTACTGATTTCAATCTAAGTGCTACCAGTAGACAGCTGTTTCAGCCTGATGGGCTACTCTGAATAACTTCTGATACGATAATTTACAGAAAAATGAAAGAACACGTCAACCATAGTATACAGGGAACAAATTTTGATATATTCACATTTGATGTTACTTTCCCTATCGCACCTCAGAGCACTCATAATCAATAGTTTTTTTAAATGGATCTCCCTATATTGTTTCGCATTATCAGATGATCCATGATGAACAGATTCAAAAAAGTATAAAACATATGTTCTGAAGCTTATGGTTTGGTAGCTACAAATTATATTTGAGTTGAAAACGAACCGCCGTGAATAACTTTCGTAACAATGAGTTTCATGATAAATAAAAAAAACACCTCAACAATAGTAACTTTCCCTATTACACCCTCAGAGAATGTCACCATTTTTTTAAATGGATCAATTGTTTTGCATTATCAGATGTTCTATGATGAACAGATTTCAACAAAGTAGAATGCATAATGGTCTGAAGCTCATAGTTTGGAAGCTAAAAATTATTTGTGTTGAAAACGAGCCACCCTGAATTATTTTGCCTTGTTGAGTTTGAATTCGATATTCTCTACATTTTTTATTGGTCTCATTCTACAGTAATGAGTTCCTACCAGGTGAAGTTACAATTGGTGTTTCTCTCAATTCTTGAGAAGCAATGGTTTATACGCTTCGAGAACGGATTGAAATAGTGAATTTGTACTACCAGAATGGAAATAGTGCTAGAGTTGCTGCCCGTATGTTGAATGATAATCATCCAGGAAGAAATGTACGACACAAATACGTTTCGGAATTATTGAAAAAATGTATGGAAACTGGATCTGTTAACAGTAAAAAGAATAACGGTTCACGAGTTGTCAACGATGAATCTATTTATACTGCAGTTTTAGCATGTTGGAATAAAGGAAAATTCGCGATCTCTTACTAAGTTATCTCGAAAATCAGGAATCAGTCGTACACATTTTTTCAGGATCCCTCAAGAGTACAAATTTATAATAAAAACTGATTTTCCTTTGGATTGAATACTATAAGTGAAGTGGAATTTTGCAACTGTGTACCTGTGCAGAAGTGCAACAACCAGTGAATTTGATGACTTGTTACTTATTCATTTGTGTGCTGTTAACTCAAAGACAATTGTTGCTTACTATATTCGACGATATCTCTTATCAGGATCAACTGTTTTTTTTGAGCTTGTGTTGCGAACTACCTAGATAAAAGTCATTCTAAAACCCGACCCTGTTCAGGTGACTCACCTCGAAAAAATTCAAATCCTACATCGATATTTCCCCAGAGGCAACGAGATGATTTTTGTTTTTCAGAGTAATTTTCCGTGAGCTTCTCGTATGTTGGATACTACACCCCATACGCACGCACTTGCGATAAATAATCCCTAGTTTCCTTTAAGGGCTCATAGGATTTAGGAAGGGCAGTTAGATATTGAATATTATGTTGGGGGACTGTCATATTTTTGGCCTCATGTCGGTAGTTGCTGGTGGATATGAGAAATCGCCTATTTGTATCTGCCAAAGCGAATTCCTCAGATGGAATCTCAAGGGTGGATGTGCAATGTTTCACGTGTGAATGAAGGAGCTCATAAATTATGCCACTGACATAGGCGAATTGTAAAAGTTTCTTAATCAACTTAGATGTGACCTGTAGTGTTACTATTTCATTCACTATTCCTATTTATTTGTTGTATTAATCTGTACTAGGGAAGTTAAAAAAATATATTATGATATGTCCCAAAGTGAAATGTCTGAAAAAGTATTTTACTAATTCAGCATATCCAGAAATATTTGGAATGCTTTAACGTTTCGAGCGATAATCAATTAGCTTTCGGAAACAAAGATCAAAAGGCGACCTTCTATCTATCTACAAATATTTGAAATAACGCAGTCGAGAAACATGGAGAGTCAAGAGCTATTGCGCTTAATATTTCTAAGGTTTTTAATCGTATATGGCTTGCTATGATATGGCTTGTCGTACCATTTATGTGTGTGGCTCTGCAGCTTCCCAAAAGAACATTTCTTGCAGGTGGCAGTCAATGGATATATCTTGACTACTTTTATCATCAACGCTGGTGTTCCCCAGGGATCGATATTGTCTCCAACCCTATTTTTATTGTATATCAACGACTTATTGAAAAAAACAACAATCCAATATATTACTTTACTGACAACAGCACACTTGTCTCGCCGTTCCATTTGTATACTAGGACATCAGCTGCGGATGCACATCTTCACCTGCAACAGGAAGTTGCATATCTTAATGGGGATCTCGAGGTGATTTTGAATTGGGGTGAAAGTAACCAGGTTCAATTCAATGCCATGAAAACCCAGGCACGGTTTTCTTCAAATAGGTAAATGTTTCGATCCGGATATAATAATGTCAGGACAAACATTGTGGGGGTCTTGCTGGAATTGCAAAAGCTACTTCTCAAAAGCTTAGAACACTGTTTCGAATCAGAAAAGTGTACACACCTCAGCAACTTTTGATGCTTAATAAAGCAGACCTTCTTTGGAGTGTTTTCCTCATGTATCAAGCTCCGCCCCAAAGCATATCCTGAAACTGCTTGACTCCATCCAGATAAGCGCCATCCGCGTGATTGGAGAGACGAACATCACTTGCAACCTTGATAGTTTGAAACATCGAAGAAAGGTTGGAGATTTGTCTCTCTTTCATATATACTTTAACGAGAGGTGTTCAAGTGACTTGGCACATTTGATTCCACCAAGAGCGGTACATATCAGAAATACGTGACGAGACTAATCGTCGTTTTGAGGTTCAACTCAGTACACCTAGAATTTCACTGTTTAAGGACTTTTCATTTGGAGAAATGCGTTTATATGGAATAAACTTCCTGAGAACTTTTTTCCAAATGAATTCAATCTCCAGCGATTCAAATCCAACGTGAATACTTTCGTAGAATCACTGCTCTCAGACATTCTTGAGGACTTTCTTGAATTGTATGTGTGTTGTCTTTAAAAAAATGGGGGCAACTTGCTATCAATTTCAAGTTTATGAGATCCAGTCACAGTTTCCCAACTCCACCAGCAAAATTTCCCAACTTCCTAAGAAATGAAAGCCGAGGGATTAGTTACTACTATAATATATTAATTTTATTACTTAGCTATCCAAAGATTGGCTGAATGCTTATGTCCATTAGGGTATGCACAAACAAAAATAAATTTTGGTGATTATAAAAATAATAATGGGAATTATTCTACTTTGGACCAAGGTCCTTGGTCTTCAACCATATCCACCATGTATAGGAATATTCAATACACGGCTATAAATTTCCCAACTTTTCCAAGTCGGAAAAACAGCGAAAAGTTGGGATTTTTTAAAAATTGTCACTTCAAAATTTGTGGACTATTCAAGACTGTTTTCTTACTTGGGAGAAATTAAACTTTTTTTAAGATTTCAAACAACAACTTTTGCATGTTGGGAAATCCCAACCTTCTAGGTCTTTCCCTTTTCTTATTATCTCTCCTTTTTTTTTTCTTTCTTTTCATGGCCCAAAATTTCTCAACTTTTCCCAACTTTTTCTCAAGTCGAAAAACCTTGGGGGGGAGGCTCCTTTCCATCCCACCTATGGCGACGGCCCTGGATGAGGATCGAAACAGCCTCTATAGTGGGCTAGTGTATCGCGAACTCGGATCTGTCACGACATATATTATACATAGATAGATATTTCATCAATTCCAGTTTCGATAATAATTAAAGAAACATAAATATCCGTAAAGTATGTGTTAAATGAAGTGTCGCATTGATCGTGCTACAGGTATAGCTATAGAGTTTTTTTACCTCAGCTTAAAACCTTTTATCGAAAAAATTCAATGACATAGAAGAAGTCGAAAGGTTCTAATTTTTATGTAACTTTGTAGTGTTCGTCTCAAATTCCTCAACATCTGAATCTCGAACTTTAAGTATTTATGGTCTTTGTCTAAACTGCGGTCGTTTAAATTCACAGATCTAAGCATTGTTGTTACTTACTTTACTTTTATGTAGGTGTTTTTATATTCACATTTTATATTTCTATACTTACATTTGTATGTATTTTTCACAAGCTTTGTCCACAAGATTTATTCTTAATGAAATTAAAGTATAGTATTATTATTATTATTATTGTAGGGCCGAACATATCTCGGTATAATATGGATCTTGTCAAATTAGCCACTTTTCCAATGTTTGCACAACAACTATACGTATGATGTCCAAAACCTACAGAACACCCTTATTAAATAGGCGCTAACTTCGAAAACTGGTTTATTCTTCGACTACTAGTGTATATGTAGCACGTATTGTAATCGTAACTTTCACAAATGTATCACAATATAATAAAGGAAGTTCAAGTTTATAAAATGAACAATATGAGTTTGCTGAACTGAAGAATATAAAAGCATACAGGTGGATATTTCAAATCGTCTCAATTTATGTCACTACTTACTAGATGTTTTTTGTAAATTGGTTGAAATATGACGATGTTTTTCATGTGAAGTTGTGGCATTGGTGCTTCTCACGCGAATCCTGCTTAATCTTTTTGAGATACACCAGAACAACAAATTGTTTTTTTTAGATGTCTACAAAAAAATCCGCCATAGCAATGTCTATATTTCATGGATAGCACTCTATATCCATTTGAATGTTGACAAAATGGCCACAGGTATTATAATGATTAGAAAAATAATTAAATGGATAAGATAATTATCCTTATCAAACTAAATATGTTAGTTATACTCATTTTATATATATAGTTGACATTTATAACATATAATTTCGATTAATATCTTAGGAAAATTGAAACTATTGCACGACACAATAAATTCAAGCATCATCATTATCTACTAGATAGATTAATTCCAGATAAGGCCCGAATATTCGAGAGTATTCGGGATCATTGTATGACATTCCAGAACATTTCTGAATATTCTGGAATGTTGTGGTATGTTCGGAAATAGACTGGAACGTTCAGGTATACTCTATACCATTGTGGAACATTTTAGAGCAATTTCGAATGTTATGGAATATTTTGGAACATTCTTTATCATTCGAACCCTTATTTCTGTGGGTCGGAATACTCATTGGTAGGGGTATACAGAGCAAGATTCGTTATCAGTTTGAACGGCATCAACCATGAAGTATCCTACTTTTCTCACGATCAACTTGCTCTCGAGTAGAAATGTTTGGGACAAGTTTTGTAAAAAGTTCGAATATGTTTTCAATAATTTTTTTTTATGATTTAAAATTCATACTTTTATTCCAGCTACCATATAATGGTAGCTGGAATACCATACAATTCCCGAATAAAGTTTTCAAATGGAATCTCTTTGGAAATATTGGAAGTATTCTTTTGAACATATCAACTTGTGAACTTGTATATTGTTGCAAATTTTGATAACCGTGGTGGCACAGGAATCTTTTTTGTTTTTAAAACATGTATTTTTTATATATTATTGACCCCTTCACTTGTTTATTTTTTCATCATTCTCCAACCCTGCCAACTTACCCTAATACTTGTCTTCAGCTTAATACGATTGGAACATGAACCCTTTTAATGTAGCTCAGTAGACGCAGTTATTTGTTCTATTTTGCGAATCCATCAAATTGAAATTTAATACCGCCGATTGTCGACTAAGAAAGCTTCTCTTAAGTGCTTGAATTCACTGGAAACGTAGACACTTTCAGCCATGCAAATTCAAATTAGATTTGCTGATGTGAAATCTAATCTTACATTACCTCCTGGAAATGGTAATCGACTTTCAGTGTAACTACTGTTTCGGTGAATAAAATATATCGTCCTCATGTTTGTTTTTCCTACATAGGATTTCCACTCTAGAAAAACAACACCATCAGATGCGGTTTTACGATGAAACTTAGATAATGGAAAGTCGTTGAGTTGAGAGAAAGATATCGATTTAAGCATAGAATTTCACCTCTTGTGTTAGGAACACAAAAAATTCTTGCATACTTCAAACTACATAATGCTTTCAGCTCCTGGATGATCCAATTCAAAAAATATTTCCAAAATGTGAACCGTAATCAAGGTTATTTCAAAGCTAGGCTCAACCATCGATCACTAAATGAAATATCGATTTGTCATCCCAGAATAATTATGTATACTGACACTTACCATATATAAGTAAACAGAAGTAAATTCACTCCCGGTCGGTCTCATTGATGTTTCGGGTAAAGATTTTATTTTTTGCTGGCATGTAGCGGGGCAGGAGGGTGTATGCTAAGAGCTGTTGTGCACCTCTGCACGAGGTTCAATCAAAATATATGTGACCATGATCTGACTTCATCATTGCCACGAGGAGCTCCCAATAAATGTCTTATATGATTGTGAACTATTTAGGAATTGATAAAAAATAAGACAAGGGTGTGAAATGAACGTATATTCTATATAGTGAGATTATACAATTTAGGTCAAAAACTTATGCTAATTTATTTGAAATGTTTTTCAGAATGATGAATTTTTGATTTTTTTCAACATTTGTTTTCAAATTTCTATTGGCAAATTTCAAAGTTATCCTTGTGAAAAGAGAAAATAAGTAATCCAAAGGAAAATTATCACAAGGGTGAGAAATGTTTATTTTTGAAAACATTGCTTCAAGCTGGTTGCCTATGCAATCAGGGGCAATTAAATTGTTGGAATGATTAAGAAAGTCTGTCTGAAATTCTAGATGAATGGTACATTGTAAAAATGAATCTGGAGGCATATATAAAATTACAAACAGTTTGACTGACTACGGTATTTATATATGCCTTGAAATGACTATATACATTAGTTTACTGGGTTAATACAGGTCGGTTTCTTGCTAATTAGTAATTTTCATAATCAGAACATAGACCATATGGATACATATCCTAATTGACTTGAAAATTACATCATTAAAAATATCCCACTCTGAAAATGATTATATGCGCAGGAAAAAGAAAACTAGTCTTTGTACTCCTGAAGATACTAATCGTTTGTTTCGTTGAAACTTCATGTTTCATTCATAATCAATTTATTTGTCATCTTGAATTCATTCTTCCAATATCGATCAATGTTTTTTCATATTTTTTAGTTTGACTGGAAATACCGAAAGGCCATCCTTGATTTGTTATTGTAAAATATATATTCAAATTCAAGAAACAAACATTATTTCTATTATATCCAATAACCATTGAGGTAGTGTAGATGATGGAGGTTGCTTTTCAATCATTACAGTGTGTATGATTGATTCAAACGGTTTTCTCAACAGTTATTACTCATTATTCATTTCTCAATTAATTAATGTTACACGTCTTAGGTGGTTTAAATGCCATATTCCAAACTTTCCGATATATAGTCGAAGAGACAACTGAATTGACAGACGGCTGAAGTGTGTCCTAGATGGGGATAATAAAATGCGAATTTTCAAGAAAAAGAAAACATCGAGGAACACGAATGATAATAGCAGCAGTCAGCAAATCCTCAAAAAAAATACCGAAAAATTCGTAATTGAAAACCTGAAAGGTATAGAACCGAATCTTTCGCCATAAAATGAATCCAATAAAAACACTCCTTGCAAACACCAAAATTGCAATACTTTTGCGTGTAGAAGCATTATTTCAGTAAGGCAATGTTTTGTTGTCACAACGTGCTTCCAATGAGAAATTATTTTATTTTCTACCGCTGAAACATGAACTGAAAATCTGGGAGATATAATGACCTCTTTGTCCCTTTCTTCAATTTACCAAATGCATTTCGAAGCTTCTATAAGGTTAATTTTAATTTTTCCCAGAAAATATTCATTTATTTATCAATTTTTATTTTGTTCCCTTGAAAGTAGTCCCCCTCAGATAGGTATAATAACGTGTGCCAGCTTTTCTTCCACTTCTTGAGGCAGTTTTGATGTGCACTTTGTGTTATAACGTGGAGCTCTCCCAGATATTCTGTTTTTATCTCCTGAATCGACACAAATTGTCGTTCTTTAATGGGTCTCTTGAATCTTGGGAACAGGAAAAAATCACAGTGGCAAATCTGCTTAGTGCGGTGGCTGAGGCATGATTAAGGTGTTATTTTTGTCCAAAAAATTACCAACAAGTAATGACAAGTGAGCAGTGGCATTATCATGATGCAAAAGTCATGAATTATTTTTCCCACAATACCGGACGTTTCCATAATATTGCATTATTCGGCGCATAACTTGAAGATAATATTGATGATACACTACCCCTCTTCAACCAAAAAAATCAATCGAACTTTGCGTCCTTTTTCTGTCTTGGCTCTCCTGGGCTCTTCCATTGGAACGATTGGACTTTGGTTTCTCATGAATCGTCACCAGTTATGACCCTTTTCAGCATAGCTGAATCACCGCTGACGTCATTCAACAATTCCTGAGCGATGTTCATGCGACGGTTTTTTTGGTCAAAATTCAGCAATTTTGGAACGAGCTTCACTGTCACACGCTCATGTCCAAAATTTACAAAAACATTGCATGGCATGAGCCAACGGATATGCCAATATCTTCAGCAACTTTTCTAATAGTGATAAATTGGTTGAGACTTTCGCGGCCGAGAGTTTCAGGCCGTCGTAGTTTGGAACTGCATCATAACGTTTCGCCAGCACGAGTGGCTGGCTTCGTTTGAGGTTTATTCATCTTGATGATTCACGGATGACTGGTGATTCCTATTTCGTAGGTTGTATTTATGTTTACTCAGATATTCCGCCTCTCTTGATGTTGCGTTGCTATTGGCCGAAGAATTATTACCTGATAATGACGTAACATTGCATTGCATATGGATTACTATGGCTAACCGTACAAACCTACTGTGGTATCCATGATCGGGGGCAAGTAGTTTCACATCTTCAAACAGTATCGTGTGATCTTCTTCACTAAGCGAGTGTTCTGCTACTGCCGATTTGTCTGTTTGACCTAATCCACAGTTTTTCTGATGTTCATTCAGCCTTATACACATGGATCTGTTGGTGGTACCGATATAAACTTTTCCGCAGGTGCATGGTATACGGTATACCCCGCAGCTGATAATGGATCTCATTTGTCTTCCTCAGAACTCAGGCTTTGCTGTATTTTCCTGGTAGGCTTGAACACTGTTTTTTTATGTTATGCTTCCTTAGAATTTTTCCCATTCTATCTGTAACCCTAGGGATGTTCGGTAGAAACGCACGTGCAACCGTTTCAGTTTCCTCTCTATTTTGACTTGTGGAAGTGGTCTTGTTGGATGGTGGTTCGAAAGTGCATGCAGATATGTGCCGGTTTTCGGTACACTTTATGTGTCAGTCATGTGGCACGTCTTTCGACGAGTACATCTAGAAAAACTATCCGTTGTTCCTGTTCAGTCTCCATTGTGAACTTGATGCTAGGGTGTTGAGCATTTATGTGGTTTTGAAATGGGTTCAGTCTGTATCTCCCATGTATCCAGATGACGAATGTGTCATCCACATATTTTAGCCAAATGGTTGGTTTGAAATCGAAAGCGTCGATTACCTTCTTCTCAAATTGATCCACCAATACGTTGGCTATCACAAGGCTGAGTGGACTTCCCATTGCTACGCCGTCTAATTGTTCATAGTAATCTCCTTTCCATTGAAAGTAACTTTCCGTGAGGCAGGCCTTGAAGAGTCCGACAATATCTCTAAGAAACAGGCTGAATATCTCTCTTATAGAATCTTCCAGCGGGACGTTGGTGAACAAGGACACAACAACGAAACTGACCAGAATACCACTTGTCTCCACGTTATATTCTTATTTTTTTCCACAAAGTCTGTCGAACTCTTGACGTAGTAGGTTGTTGGTCCTAAAATGGAACTTATTTTTTGTGTATCTTCGGAAGACCGTAGTTATTAATTGAAGCATATTCGCATATGTGCATATCAGCACATAATGTATTGTACACAATATGACATTTCTCAAAGTAGTTATCCAACATTTTTCAATTTTTTACATGAGTCGATTGGTGGAAAATGGTTCTAGGGTAAAAATATAATAAAAAATGTTGAATTCATCTATTTATTCTTGCTTTTACCGGCCTGTATTCAATTTATGATTTTTTTTGCAATCTAATTCACTTTTCATTCGAAATATTCATCTAATGTTTCACAATAGCATTAAATTTTTTTGAAAATATAATGTAGTTTCGACAGAAATGGTCATTGGGAATTGAACAGAAAGACTCGAATGTCAAAGTACGCATTCCCTCTAAAACAAGTTACATGCAATTCAATTTACTTTTCCTAATTTCTTATAGGATTAATATTTACACTCTGTATACTTACAGAAATAAGACATAGGTATATATTTATCCCATTTCTTCATTTCAAAATCAATATAATTTGAACTGTTTTTCACACTTTCAATTTTCACATGGAAACATATTTGAAGTTCTTGTTTTTTTTTTCGAAATATATGTATATGAATGTGGACCATTGCTGTAAAAAAAATTAAATGCTATTGAAAAATTCAAATACATCAGCATATGAATCAACTCCAAAAATGAAATGTAGAGTATCTAATGATCAACATTCATGTTTTTATGTAATCTATTTCTAAAATTTTACGGAAACAGAGACCTGAAGGGAAAAATTAGTTCCGAGAAGTCATGAAATAAATGTTGAAAAATTCTGGACCGAAAAGTTCGTTAGCATTGAAGTATTGATATTTCGAAAAGAGATTCATTGGCCCTCAGTCTATAAGGATTCTGTCGAAAATAATGACTTGGAAATATGAAGAAAATGTATTTATCCCTCAGTCAAATGTATCATCCATAATTGAAAATCTCTTTGAAATTCGGTTAGCTCAAATCCATTAGGGATATCTCAAACGAAATGGTGGCAGACAGATACATTAAACCTGATTACAGTTTCTTTTTTGGGGGATCCCAATGACTTTTTAGTGTCTACCGCCTCCTTTGTTGTGTATAATACTCTGATCGTATTGACACAAGAAGGGGAAGCTCCTAATTTACTATTTCCACAACTACTAAAATATTTATCGGGAAAACGCAATCCCGTACTCCTATGGGAAACAGCTCATTGCGTTTCTCCGGATCATTAACTGCACAATTTGGAAATATTTCTTTGGGCTACTATAATACGATGTTGCCAAGTTAGGCAAAACGAAATAAAATTCAATATGACAAATGAATGAAGGGAAACCAAATTTAAACAACTCTGAAGTGAAATGTGAAATTTGAAGAGAAACTTACTGGATAAATTCACATTATTCTTTCGTGAATGTCAACTTTGCAGTGACAGACTTGGCAAACCGGAAGTTATTTTGTTAATTGGATAGCGTTTCTAAAATTTTAAATCGTCATGAGTGAGTAAAAAATATAAATATTTTTCAATCGAAAATTCCTATCTAAAACAGACAAAGTGTTAGGAATCACATGTTATCAACTTCTGAGAGTTGTCGTTCGTATGGCGGCGACAGCTGATTAACGGAAAACAGATTTTCAAACAGACAGAACAGAACAGCACACTCAACTTAGATTTTTTTTAGTTTGCCAATATAAACATTTGAGGAAACACGGGTAGTTCAAAGCGTACTTTGTTACATAACTATTGGAACACTATCAAAATGTTCGATTGAAACATAATAATGAACATTTATTACCAGGTATAGTAGTTTTGCCAATAAAAATTATTAAAAGTGTGTTTTTTATATAGCACAGCGCTCAACTGGAAGCCATACGCAAATAAATAAGTTCAGAATCTATCCCAGTTAGTCAATGTATTTGAATTAATGGTGATAAAGTACACAAAACTTACTAATAAGATTTATCTTAATTTTCATTATAGAAGGTTTACCAAACCGCGAAACACTTATCGCGGTTTTTTATTAATAAATAAATCATTCTTTGAAAAAATAATCGATTGACGACAAAAAAAAAATCTCATCAAAATGATATTGACATTTATGAATTCCAAAAAACAAGTATTTCAAGGTTATGATTAAGTTTTAGAGTAAGTATGTAGGTAAATTTGAAATAAAAGGAGTAAAAAAATAATGTTGAACGGTTTTATTGAAAAACAAAAGATAATAATATAGACAATATACTAAAAACTAAAAAATAATTCGGAAGCTCCTAAATAGCAGTCATCACACCAGTCTCCTTAGCAATGTACGGTAACCTGAGTAAATATGTAAATACTACGGCCATAGATTTTATTATTTTTTTATCTGATCAATTCCGTGAAGTGCTGAGGAGGTTATGACTGCTACCTAGGACCTTCCGATTTAATTTTTAGTTTTCAGTGCATTATCTACATCATTTTAATATTTTTTTTTTACTGAAACCGGTTTTGTTTCCCTACCTATTTCATTTTCGAGTTTTCGGTTTCTAATTTTTATTCACCCTAATGTCATACAGTTCTCGGAACATTTTAACCTTTTACCTCAACTTTGGAGAGAGATCCATGCTTGTATCCCGATTCTGAGTTGACAAAGTTCTTTGTATAGATTATATTGTATAGTTTGTTTAAAGGTGGTTGGCAATGTTTCGTAGTGTATTTCATCAGTTCGGACTTCCATTGTCTAATATAATATAAATTAATTTGCAATCCCTGAAAAAAAAAATAAAAAGATTAACCGAAAATAACAATTGTAATAAACAAAAAAAACTGAAATTACAAAGAAATAACATACAAACAACAACCAAAAAAAAATTAAATTTCAATAAAAGCTGAAAATTGAAAATATTATTAAGAAATATTTCATTTATTTTTATTTTTCTTTTTTTGGTTTGTGCTTGTATGCTATTTCTATGTAATATCAGTTTTTCTGTTTAGTACCTAAAATTGTTAATTTCGGTTAATCTTTTCAATTTTTTTTTCAGTGATCAATTTATATTGTATTAAACAGTGGAAGTCCATTCTAATGAAATTATATTGTATAGATTATATTGGATCTGCATCTTTTTCAAAGTGTACTACTATAGTACTAGTCAAGTCCTGTCATTTGACACCCATATTGAAAAATATGTAATCCACCATTTTGTGGCAGAATATTCCAGGATCGGCTTACTACAAGGCGTTTATTCACCCTTCGAAGCTTGATACCAATCAGTTGTTGGACTACAGTAGGGATGAACTACGATGTCTAGCAGGTCTTCTTACAAGTCACTGTCATTTGAATCATCATATGCAGAGACTCGACATACATTTTGAAGTTGCGGCCATCTTGGATTTACAATGATACAGATTTTTAAAAAACATCACCGCGATAACAATGAACAATTCAAATTTTGTATTTGCCAAACCCGTTCAATTTATTCAAATAGCCACTGAAAAACTTGAAATATTCTCTATACTCATTTTCTTCTTCAATCACTCTGTTCATTGGTGAAAACGATATGAAAATACGTTTGGTAGTTTTTGTGTTTAACGAGACGGGACGAGAGACTTTGCACCGCACGGGTGCAATGCTGATACTAAACATACATACGTGCGACCACTGGTAATCATGAAGTGCTACAGGGCGAAGCGCGGCCTGTATTTAAGGTAACTCATTGGATGAGGATTAATGCTGTATTATAAATAAGACATCGTTTCTCGTAAAAAGTAATGTATAAAAAATGGTTATTGTGGGTTATCCCTGAGAAAGGGACGTATACCATCGCACACTTTTTTGTAGACCTTTTTGAGGTATACAGTTTTACATTAATTTTATCTATCTGGTAGGGTTCAGCCAGTGTTAGCAATGTTAACGCAAAAAATGTGTTTATTTACATCAGATTAGGAACCTCTATAGTTATCAGTGTTTCTCTACTATATTATACATGTTATGTACATATAAACCTTCCTCTTAAAACACTCTATCTATTTCTATTACATCAGTTCGGACTTCCATTGTCTAATATAATATAAATTGATTTGAAATCCCTGAAAAAAATAAAACGATTAAACGAAAA
>WOGP01003772.1:0-14779 GCA_015342065.1 Leptinotarsa undecemlineata | reverse complement strand
GTCTGTCCCAGCACTGTATGTTTTTAAATGTGCAGTTTTTATTGGAAAAAATCTTACAACTCTCACAACTAATGGTTCCTCTCACAATTTTTATACACGTCACGCTGATCAATTGAGAATACCCCTCCACAGGACAGCTAAATTCCAAAAATCACCCCTATATAATAGGATCATCCTTTATAATAAACTACCATCTTCGATTAAAAATCTGAAATCCGAAAATGTGTTCTATAACCGTCGCCGTGTTCTATATAGTCGCCAGGAATACCTAAATGATAATTCAATGTAGTTATTTTTTTAATAAGTCTAATGTGAATGTCATAAATGTTATTTATTAGTGTTATAGGATGCTTTTTGTTTTTAATCAACCTGCAATATGTACATATTGTACCCATTGACGAAAATAAATTCTATTATTTCTATTATTATAATATAAGATATATCTTACTAACAATTGTTTTTGTAAGTAGGTATGTTTACATTTTTATTCTTTCATCTTTTTACTGCATATCGTTTTTATTGTTTCACAATTTTTTTTTATACTTCATTTCAACTATGTACTAAAAGTAAATGGTTTGATTTAATTGACGTACCATATGTATAAATTATACCACAGTGGTTCAATAAATTATTATTATTATTGTCAACTGTCATTTGTCAGGTTGAAGTACCTCTTGATCAGCCAACAATCTGCAAAGTATTTTCTTCATATAAATCAGATACAGCCACATAAGAATGAAACAAGATCGCCTCGCTTTCAAGATCTTCCACATGTCATTCAACCCGTCACTATCCGAGTATATCCGATGGAAAAACAATCGAAAACAAGACGTTCGCTGAATGATTTACGTCGATCGTTCGCACTATGAAAAGAGAACAGCATCATTATTTCACCTCAACTATATAAAAGCCGTTTTACGTCTGCCAAAGAATGAGTAACAAATTTAGGAGGCGGATATGCCTCGAAAGAAAATCGAATCCTGTCGGAGATTACTACATTATGGGCTTTTTATAGGGTTCTGCGAGAAAATAGTTTTCGGTGCTTCGTTTACTGAGAACTGAAGTGGAATTGATTTTCGGCCGCTTTGTCATGGTCGATTTATCAGTTATTTTGATTTAATTTGGCTTAATGGTACAGTTCCACTTTTTCATTCGTCTACATTTGAAAATCTTCATCACTACATCTCTTGAAAAATCCATTTACTATCGTAAAAGACGAATCAAATAACTCTCTGTCGAAGAATCCTTGAAATGTCTGGCGAAATATCCGATAGAAAAAACCATTTATTTCTCGTTTACCTTATATTTGACATGACATGTTCTACAGAACAATAATCAATTTAGAGTATTCACTAAATTCGCCTAGAGAATTGTGTGAACAGTATTTCCGACAAGTGATTCATTCAGGCGTTTTACAGAATAAAAGGTAAGCTTTACAAAGTACGGTTCATTCACATTTGAAAAGTTTTGATACGTGTGAAATTATTATAAAGAAATCATTTTTCCTAATGATAAAAGTGTTAATCGAAATCTTCCCCATTTCACTGAAAGAATCAATATAAACAGCGACCAAAATACATACGTAATAATGATTACTATGATAAACAACATATTTGTCTCTAGTTCACAACATCCACACCAGGTGGGGTATCGCTCGTTTCAAAATCCCTACTTAAAAGCCACGAACTGTATTTCTCTGAATTTTTATAGATACTTATAGACTCCAAGCAAGTCATATGTAATAGAGAACTATAAATGAGTGTGCAGTGACGTACAGTCTTGAATTAGTTTTTTTTCAACAATCCTAATCATTGGAGTAACGTCTTGATATTTTAATTAGCATTTATGACAGCTCATACAACAAAACTGACAATTGACATATCAAAAACGAGCAGTAAACTGAGAGTTTACCTCATGAAAGGACGAATGTTTATCATTTTCACAGGTATCGTATCAGTTTCAATACGCCACCTATCACGTTTAGAGAAAAATCAGTTAGTGTTGCTAACCTCTCGGCCCACTGCACTGTTATATTAATCATCACAAAAAGTTTATAGAATCTGAGATAATCAAAATGAAGAATGACCCGGAAATAACCGAAATATTTCACACACAAACAAAAATGTATTGAAATTTGAAAATATTAGGTTAGGTTATACCGTTATTGCTTATTCTGTCTGCCAATCAATTATCATTTTCACTGTACATGTGCACTAGTGAGAAAATTGGTACAATTATGTATGATACATACATCAAATCAATAGGAGAGTACATTTATTTAAATTGGGATAACTTTCTCAAAGTGAAGAATAAAGTTAATGTGTAAGTTTGGTATACGAAGCAATCATAAGGTGAGAAAGTTGATATTTTGTCAACTTCCACTTGATAGGTACATTGTTATTTTTTTCAACAAAAATGTCCATTGGAAAAAGTGCAATTCAGCAGCTTATAACTGTCATTTCCTATTTGTTACAAATCAATCGTGCATGAATTCACTTTCACAAAAATTGTATATCTGTTTTATTCGGATAGCTCAATGGAGTATCTCTTTGCCTCTGTATATTCGAGAAAGCAATTTGTCTCAATTTTATGTCGTTCAGGAAAGAGAGATGCAGTAAACACGTAAAATTGCTTGGAAAATAGTTTGCACGTGCAGGCGAACAGTTATTTCGGAAGATGAAACTGCAGAAAGGGGCGGTTGTGTTTCCAGTGGACTGAAACGAGTTTAATAGTCTAAAAAATGATAAAGGACTGAAGGGACGCGATATCAGGTTTGAACTAGAACTGTCACGAGTTGTTCATTATATTTCTATGACATACACGTAGGTGGACTGTTCAAAAAATGAGATGAACGTTGAAATTTGGCGGGCTACGTACATTGAATTAGTGACTTTCGATTTTTTATGTTGGCAAACCCGTCTCGAACATATGTTAATAGTTTCAACTGTTTAGCATGCTCAGTTTTTTATGAGAGGCATAAAAGTCAGTCTTTCGTATTATCAAATATTTAAATGAGAGTAGTTGTTTTGAGAAGACTTTTTTTACCAGTTGGGAAGTTTCCACAATTTTTGTATAGATATGGAGAAATACAAAGCCATTATTATTAGTTAAATAGTTAGTTAGTTATACTATTTCTTTTTCACGATATCAAGTGTTCAAATTAATATGTATTACAAAAAAAATCTTTCTGAGATCAAAATCAAGATCAGCAATTTCTTCTCAGAAACGTGTTGTTTTTAGTATTCATATTTTTTCTGATACTATGAAAAATTTCTGAAATTATTATCTGAATTTCAAGTAAACTCATTATTAATCATATATTCAATTGAAATGGCATATCTATTTCAGAAGCTTTCATGAATATACGAAATTTCCCATATTTTTGTTTTTATCATTGCCTAACTGATTGAATTATGTGCGCCACTGTCGGTGGAGGGGAAGTCACAGTCTATCGCAGATCTAGTCTAACCCCGTAACCCGCATGTCGTCGAATCTAGCGACTTCAACACGATGTGTTGTTAATTTTGGTTTACTGAGTTCATTTATTTTTTACAGCCATGCTTCTGGTTCGATTAAACCACTTGTAGCGTTGAAACCGCCGAAAATTAGCGGCTATTTGCTCTCAGCATTTCATTTTTATACCTATTTATTCATAATATAACATAATCTCAAGAACAAAACTAACTTAACCGTCACATTGATATGGGGTTGACCGCCTGGGTAAATACTACACGTGAAATAATGAGAAGTACTTTTGTTTATATTTCTTACTTTTTTTTCAGTAGTTTTTTCAAAATCGATTAAAAAAGCCAATCGTGACGTCACTAACATTTGATATGAACTTGGCAACACAAATTCATATGCATTAATTGATTTTCTTCTTCTTCCTGTATTCATGTTATTCTGAAAGATGTGTGCAATATTGCCAACTTGTGTTTGAGATCAATTTCAGGGTTAGTTCCGAAATTGAGAAATCGAAAATTTCATATTTGGAATTTTGTTGAAGAGATAATTGATTGTGTAGTACTGATTGAATAGTCATGCTGTGTTATCATTTATGTACTTTTTTCCGCTCTACAAAAATCATATACATTTTGAAACGTGGTTTGAAAGAAGGGTGGTTAATAAAAAAATATGGCTATTACTTCCTGATGAACAAACCAGTCTCTTATAAAACTAACAAATAATATCGAATTCAACATTTTTATTCGGAAAGTGTAAATGTCTATTTCTGATTTTGCCATAAAGCAAACCTACACATCTTCATCTGACCGATTCAATCTGCATGATAAATAGGCTTTCAGTTGAAAACACTTCGAGAAATCCTGGAATATCAAGAAAGATTTCTCATCGTCTCTTCTCGAGCGCAACACCCCCGCTAGAGTGCTTATGTCGGATCAAAGCTTTCTGCTACATTTACATTTTGTTCACCTCACAAAATAAAGTGTCCCTTCAACTGTTTGAAAGTGTATGCAAATCACAGGAGGCCAAGTTCTTTGTGTATCATTTAATAAATAGGTTTTACTTTGAGGGATTTACTGTGTTAAGAGCTGATGTTTAAAATGAAAAAATTATGATTGATTAACGTACTGCTGTATGTATATGATCAAAACTATTAGAAATATTTAGAGTTCGTACTAGAAATTCTGGAGTAAAATGATTGTATTGAAAACAATTTTCTAACACCGTCGAGAGACCGTAAGAAAAAAGAGTAAAAAATAATTTGGCAGATATTTCGTCAGAGAACAAGTTATAGGTCATAAAAAATACGAAGTGTCAAAAAAATCGTCCATTTCCAAACACAACTTGCTATAACAGTTGAATCATTTAAAAGATCAATTTGCCCATGTTCTTTTATGAAAACCTATTGTTAGCGAAAGCAGCGCTGTCAATATTCGCAGTAGAAAATGGTTTAGCTAATAAATCACTCAGAAATAAATAACCACGGATATAGACAGTAGTTTCTCAAGTAGATCAGTCTGGCCATATAATGTAAAATCAACAGAAAAAATTGATCACCACTCACACACATAAAAACACTATTAAAGAAAAATCTCAATTTCTCTCGCTTTCTCACAAAACTCAATATAGACTCGAACATAATCTTTTATTCCATGTTATACATAAGCAATAAGAGATTTGCCGCAGTGCAAAGCAATAAACGCGAGAGAAGAGCCTAATGGTGGTCTTTCTAGATGGTATTAATCCAAACGGCATACGTGACAGAAATTCAAGCAGTTACGACGTCGATACTGTATAAAGTATATCTATGTTATAACTGGAACACTGTTTTATTGTTAATTTGATATTTGTTGCGGCTAGTGTGTGGGTTTAGAATATTCCACCAACTTTTATGTTTACAGAACGTAAAGATATCAAAAACAAACTATAGTCCGCTCAGAGACGTAAATACTGTAAAATATAGTATTCAAATTCAAATAAATACCAGAGTGCAGTACCGCCATCTCTTTTCTGGAGTTTCTCTTAGTAGGCTACAGAGAGTATATTGGAAGTGAAACAAATGAAATAGTGATCACAGAACACTGGAATTTGAACTGTTTCTGTATCCCGATAGATTTTTCTCACTATTGAGTCCCAACTTCAGATGTTCTCAGATTAAATTTCAACTTGTTTTCTTCGAACAAATCTGTATGAACTACGATTCGAAATAATTCCGGAAATATTTAATATTTTATGGAAAACTATGTTGATGTCAAAAATCAAGTTGAAGTTCCGACATCTGAATTCGTAGATATTCATAATATTTTTACTATGTTTTATTCATGAGGAAGAACAGATATTGAACGAATTCAATTTGTAGGTAAGTCTACAAAAATCACAAGAGCAGTTTCTTAGCATGGTTGCCTTAAAGTTACAGCAATCATTTCTCTAAGAGAAATAAATTCTGTAATATAGAAGGCAACTGTATCAATCTTGGTTCCACTATTAACAAAAATTCGTCAAATTGAGAACAAGTTATACAAAAATAGATATAATCGAATTCAAAATGGAAATGTGCAGTCAATAATGGACTGAACATGGACTTTCATATTCATTTCAGTATTTCATCATTGTCATTATTTACTATTATATTTGTTAGAATATACTTATGTGCTACCTAATGTGGTTGTAGTAGGTCTGTATTCCAATATTTCTAAAAATTTCAAGTACACTGAGTTCTTCCTTCATCTTTTATGAAGAATGTCGGTTGACAGTTTCCAGAGACGATGTATTTAAAAAGGGTGAAATTAATGTTTCCAGGCATCCAAACCAAGCAGTCCTTTCGACGTGTACCATCCATCGTCATCGAGTTTCTCTCATATGCACAGAATTGTAAAGTGTTCTGTGTCACAAGTATAAATAGTGAGGTTATGTGAACATATGTTTTAACTTCGAGAAAACAAAGTAAGGTATTTTTTAAATTTTCATCATTTTCACTTTAACAACCCTAAAAAAATTACAAAATGGAATACGAAATGCAAAATCTCACCAAACTTAGAAAGTTGGAAGAAACTCTTTTGCAACTGATAGATAAAATCGACCAAGAAATTATTAAGACTGATGTTGAATGGTTGCAGTTGAAAAACATTTCTGAGGTGGCAAATAATCTGACTGATACCGGAATGTCTACATCGGAGAGCCCTAATATTCTACCGAAAGATTCCAAGAGAATTGTTAAAATGGAGTTTAAGGAAGAATTTTATTTTAATATGTCCCAACTGGAACTCAGTCCATGCAGATACAAAAGAATACATGATTTAGAGGAATTTGATAGCGACTGAAATTGTTGTAACAATTATGATAATAATAAAGTGACAACATAATAATAATATTTATTCACCATTTTTTATACACTTGGGTATATATGGTAAGTCAGTTGTACTACAAGCTAATAAAGATAAAATGAGAAGGATATTTAACACAGATTCACCCTATATATATACATATATAAACACATATACAAGTAAACATAGATGCCCACAAATTAACTGAACATTTCACATCATTTACATAATTTAATCTTAATAAAATTTCGTCCACTGGGAATTTGATTATTTGTGAGATTGTCAATTAAAAAATCTTGGTAACTGTAATAGTATCTTTCTAAAAGCATAGTTTTAACATAATCATGGAATACTTTGTCACTTGTGATTTTTTCAACTACATTTGGCAGCTTATTAAAGCACGTAATGGCATTATACTGAGGGGATTTTTTATAGCTTGTCATGAGATGCTGTGGGATTTTTAGAAGATCACCATTTCTTATATTATGACTGTGATCTGAAGCAGTCTTATCATATAATTTATTGTTTTGCCTTACAAATGCAATACATTTAAGAATGAAGATGGATGGGGCTGTCAATATTGGGTATTTAATATTGAGTTGTTAGAGGTGCACTCGGATATACATCAGTCGTGGATATTTTCCGTGTCGTATTGAAGTTGATTTCATCCCTTCGTACAGTAATTGCTCTGAAGATTTTTAGAACGTCAGTACTTATTTAGTAGTAGGTGGTTGTGTTAATATGTATATCATTAATAAACAATAAGAATGAGAGTGGTGAAATGACCTAAAGTGTTGCTAACTCTAACCGCTATTTAAATGTTTAATATTTCTTAGAAATAATGATTACATATTATCTTTATTCCGATTTGGTGACAGCGCTGAGAAAGTCAAACATTTCCCGTATCCGGAATATAAACGAAATTATCGGCTGCCCCGTACAATCTGAAGACGCGTCGATTATTTTTGTTTGTACATCTATCTTTAGACATCCCATGTACGACTGAAGATAAAATTGTTTACTCTCAACGCATTGTTTATATTTCGAATGGAAACATGTGCCGGCTGCTGGCCGACCGTTATATAACAGAATCCTCTCCGAGAAAAAAGCCGTCGTCCCAAGTTTACTATATAGTACGCGACGATTAGGTAATCTGCGCACGATCGCGTTTTTTCGGTTGACCCACTGGCGAATCGCAACTGGATTCTTTGAATGGGAATCGCACCGGCACTGGTGCTCGCGGTATGAGGTGAACCAGCGAAATCAGTGGTGCCGTTTGAAATACATTCGTAATTTTTCACTTCATTTTATACTTATCTGGTACGCTAGAGGAATTTGGTGATTTGATGGTTTTTTATACATTTTCACAGAAGTCATATTCAGCCATATATCTAGAGTAGAACGCATATAATTATATCTCAGGACAATTTGGAAGATATATTTTTACGGTAGTCATAATTATTTCTCAGGATCATAAGTCATAATTATATAGCAGTATTAGAACGCACATATTATATCGCAGAACTACAACGCACATATTATATCGCAGGACTAGAATGCACATAACTGTATCTGAGAACAACTTAGTGACTTTAGATATATTTTCACAGTCGTCATAATTATCTCTCAGAACTAGAAAGCACATAATCTTGTATCGGGACAATTTGGTGACATTAGATACAGTTTCACTCAAGTCATAATTATATAGCGGTATAAGGATAAGGATGCACATATTATATCGCAGGACTAGAACGCTTATTATTATATATCAGGACTAGAACGCTCATAATTATATCTCAGGACAATTTTGTGATTTTAGATATTTTCACAGAAGTCATAATTATCTTTCAGGACTAGAACGTACATGATAATATATTGGGACAATTTGATGATTTTAGATACATTTTCACACAAGTCATAATTATACCTCAGTATCAGAACGCACATATTATATAGCATGTCTACAACGCACATAATTATATCTCAGGACTATTTTTTAATTTCGGATATTTTCACAGAAGTCATAGTTATTTCTCTGGACAATTTGGTGATATTAGATACATTTTCACACAAGTCATAATTATATAGCAGTATTAGAACGCACATATTATATCGCAGAACTACAATGCACATATTGTATCGCAGGACTAGAACGCACATAACTGTATCTCAGAGCAATTTAGTGACTTTAGATATATTTTCACAGTTGTCAAAATTATCTCTCAGGACTAGAAATCACATCTTGTATCGGGACAATTTGGTGTTATTAGATACAGTTTCACCCAAGTCATAATTATATAGCAGTATAAGAATGCACATATTGTACCGCAGGACTAGAACGCACATATTATATCGCAGGACTAGAATGCTCCTAATTATATCTATGAACAATTTGGTAATTTCAGATATTTTCACACAAGTCATAATTATACCTCAGTATTAGAACGCACATATTATATCGCAGGACTAGAACGCACACAATTATATCTCAGGACGATTTTGTAGTTTCAGATATTTTCACAGAAGTCATAATCATTTCTCGGGACAATTTGGGGATATTAGATACATTTTCACACAAGTCATAATTATAAAGCAGTATTAGAACGCACAATATATGTCGCAGGACTAGAACGCACATAATTATATCTCAGGACAATTTGGTAATTTTAGATATTTTTACAGAAGTCATAATTATCTCTCAATCCTAGGATGCACATAATTATATACCTCATCACCAGCATGCACATAATTATATCACAATACTAGAATCCACATTATTATATCCTAGGACAGTTTAGTGATTTTAGATACAGACAGAAGTCATAATTATATCTCAGGACAATTTGGTTATTTAAGATACATTTTCACAGAAGTCATAATTATTTCTTGGGATTAGAACGCACATAATTTTTCTCAGCACTAGAACGAACATAATTGTATCTCAGGACTAAAATGCACATAGTTATATTTCAGGATTACAACGAACATGAATATCCCACATGACTAGAACGCACATAATTGTATCTCAGGACAATCTGGTGATTTTTGATACATTTTCACAGAAGTCATAATTATATTTCAGGACTATAATGCAGCTAATTATGTCACAGACTCAAAAGGAATATAATTATATCGCAGAACAGTTTGGTAATTTTAGATATAGACAGAAGTCATAACTATATCTCAGGACCAGAACGAACATAATTATATCTCAAGACCAGAACGCAGATAATTATAGCATAGGGCACTGAGTGACGTTGCTATTTCCAGACATAAGAAAGAACTGTTGATGTTAAAAGATGGGGAAGAATTTTTGTCTTACTACTTGTTTTCAATTTTTACTCACTGTTTCAAAAATGAACTTTTGTCTTTTATTGTATTTTGATTGTTTCCCTTTAAACAATTTAAATAAATAACCTGAAATGTATGAACAGGTCCGCAGGAGATATATTTTTCAACGGACTTATCTACCTAATTGAACCAGAATCATAACCGGAAATCATAATAAATAACTATAAATCGGTGATCAGTGTCAAAAGTTATCGCAAGCGATCATTTCATTTCCAGGTCAGAGAGATTGATCGTGCGATGATTAAAAGGAATTGCAATAATCGATTGTACCTCAATTATTGTCATTATTGATGTGTTCAATCACAAATGGGCTGAACGGAGATTGATAAATTTTGCCAAACCACCGTTGGAACGAACATATTCCGATTAAATTTTGTAACTGTACAGAGTGATTGATAAGATAGACGCGTGAATTTACAGATTCCGCATAGTAATTTTATAAGAAACCTGAGTTAGAAATATTTTGGTGCTATTGAATGAAATTACTTAATGATGTAAATCTTATTACGTTCATTTATGCAAACATTTTTATAGAATCATAATTGAGATTGTTTATCTGTAGGTACCTAACCTAGATAAAAATGAGTTTAGATACCAATTCGGTATATATTTTATATTCACATATAACAGACTTATTATTTTGTTGCTCATATTTTCAGGTGTCATTTTTTCTTGGCAATGCCAGCGAACTTTTTGAACTAGATGACGAAAATCTTGCATCGTCGGGCCGTTTGTAAAAGGAATCCTCAAATATTTTCGTGTAGGAACTAATGCCATACCTAGTTAGCCTTCTCAACGAACAAGCGGCGTTTACGATGATTAAGTGCTTTTTTGCTTTATTGCATGAATTCGCAATTGGATTTCATCTTGATGAAGTAGAGAAAGCCTCAGTATGACATGATGAGTGGGTTTTATCATACATCCTGATGTGAATTTAGTAAACTATTCAAGAACCAATTAGACCGCAAAACGTATAATATGGACATTACTGGTAAAGTGTATCGTAGCTTTCGGATTTGTTGTTTTGATAATAATATACAGGGTTGGCTTCGAGGTATCCAATTCGAAGTGGAATGGGGTTGCATTTCAGCATAATATCAGGATTTAACCTGATTATGTAGGGTTCGGTGGATAAAATCATTACAACTTCCAAATTAGTGTAAGGACACAACAAAATTGTCTTTTACATATAGATGAGGTTTACATATAGATGAAATTGTTTCGTAGAACATCAAGATTAATATTATTGAAAAACAGGGAAACTATAAGAAACTATATGCCAACTCAATGCATTGGCATTAATTTGGCATTAAAGAATTATTTGTTATATAGTCATTTAGGAATATTTTTTGTATACGTGGGGATGTTTGTATAAATCATTGTAGTTTCTTGAAAATAAGAAAAAATATTGTTTCTTGAGGTAATTCTTTAATAACATGTTGATATAGCTTCCATTTCAAGCACTGGAATTATTTGTTGAAAAAAGGAAAACATGGTCTAGCATATTGAAAAATAGTTATTTATTATACCAGGGAAAAAAGTATTAGATTTCAGCTCGAGGTTGTGTTGTGACAAAACACTTATAGGTAAAATCTAATATTTTTCCCGTGTATAATACACAATTTTTTTCTGTGACGGGAAAAACGACGATTCAGTATTGAAAAAAACATATTATTACAATATGTTACAGTCAGAGTAGAGTGAAATTTTAATTTTTAAACAGGTAGGCTGTTGTACTTATAGGGTTGCTAGGAAACCAATCAATAGAAAATCAAATATCTGTCAATTTAATTCTGTGATTTGGTTTAAAAATTTGTGAACTTAGTGGTCAGTAGTTATTTTGAAAAATGTCTAGTTCCGAGTTTTCTCTGACTCCACCGGAGGTAGTAGAAGCAGCGAAAGTAGCGCCACAAAAATTATTGCCAGCTAAATCGCGGAAAATTTATGAAACCGCGTGTTCAAGATTCATGGAATAGAAGATGAAACAGAAATGCAATTCTTTCTCGGAGACGGTGTTATTGGCTTATTTTTCGGAAGTGGCACAACAACAAAAGCCATCAACAGTGTGGTCGAATGATTCAATGATTAAAAGTATGTTAAAATCCAATAATAAAGAAAACATTTCAAAATATTTCAAACTAATTATATTTCTGAAACAAAATGTGAAAGGTTACACGCCCAAGAAGCTGCGATATTTACGAGTACATATATTACTGACTTTTCAAATAATGCTCCCGATGAAGTTTATTTAATGGCCAAGGTTGTTAACATTAGATGATATAGAAGATTCGGGAACGTTATTAATTGCGAAACTCAAGCAAACAATGAATGATGTAAACAGGAGATTTGTAGTTACTGAAGAATATATTGAATTTTACGGATTGTACAGAGCCCTTCGTCCAGCAGCAACAGAAGATCGCTGCCTGTTTTAAGCATATCGCAATGGAAAATGTATCAATCAGGTTGTGGCTAATTTTCTTCAACTTAAAAATGTCAATTCATATACAGGTCATTCATTTCGAAGATCGCCTGCTACACTTTTAGTTGAATCTGGGGGAGACTTGATGACACTAAAGAAACATGGCGGTTGGAAGTCATCAACAGTCGCTGAAGGGTATGTTGATGAATCAGTAGCACACAGGACAGAAATAGCTAATAAATTGTTTAGAACGTTTGGCAGTGCTGAAATAACACCCACACCCGATTTGCGACCAGGTTGTGTCCATGGCAGAAAAAAATATAATTTCAACACAAAAAAATTCAACTGTTGTATTTGATTTTTTCTCGGGGAAAAAAGTAATTTCATAAAAAGTGACATTTTGTTACCTGTCATTCGAGATAAAATGTCAAAATATTTTCCCGTCACAGAATTTTTTTTTCATTTATTGAGTGACATCGAATTAGATAATGCAAATATATCAGTATTCCGAAAATTATACAACTATGACCATATCTAACGTTTTCATGAGATCATTTTGACTGGCTAATCCACTAGTAAAAATAATCTATTTGTCTATCTGTTTTTCCATTCGTTAACCATCTGTCGCTTTCCGACGAACGATAACTCTCAAAAGTCGAAACTTGTCCGAGCTATGGACTAACGAGGTCTTACCTTCTAAAGTGTAATTCCTAACACGGGTTGGACGATAGGAAGTGTAAATCGATCGTCCGGTTTTGCAGTTCAAAACACCGGTTCACACAGCGGTTGACTGAGTTCACGAATCATTCAAAAATATTGGCTTAATGATTCGAATCGCCCAACATAACTTCAACTGTTCAATTTTCTCAATTTCCCAAACGGTTCGTTTATACTTCCACTGAATTTCATAAATTAATTTGTTTGACATTAGGAAATCTAACATTTACTCAATTTCAAGAGCGAACGGTAATTTAATGCAGCAACTCGAGAGCACTCCGTACAATTCTGAGCATTCAGTTATACTCTCCTGTTTATCATCAATCATAATTAACGTGATTTAAGCAATAACCTCCATCTTGAAAGTTATTCACTTCATCTAAACTTCTTATAGGTATAATTATTTAGAAATAACTGCGCTAACGACCGTTCCTCAGATCGTTTACCTCATTAATGTAGTTATTAGGTTGGATATATGGAAGGTATTTGTTTTGTTTAGGGGTTTGTTTACTGAACACGGATGAGGTGCGAAATTGATCTTTTTTGAATTATTCATGGATTACATGAAAAGCTAAGGTCTCGGGAGGTGATACGTGAATGTTTGGTGACACATCAAATACAGTAATTGGTGTATAAATTCATGAAAGTGAAAGTCAACTTGAAAATGTTGTTTTTTCAGTGAGCGTCAAACTGAAACTGAAAAAGTCCAGGACGACCATATGAATTTTCTATCTATCACAATAGAGAATATAAAGATGTTGAGTTGGATCATACTTCAATGATTGACATGTCGAATGTGAATTTATAAAAGTTTCGTTTATATTGAAAGGGTTATATTTTTAGGAGGGACAAATTTTTTGGAAAAGTTTTTGGCTTCCTACTACTCCATCTTGATACAAAAAAATGTGGGAATCTTCCAAAGAAAGGAAGGAAGTAATCAATTTTAAAATAAGTAACTCTATACATGGGTATGTAGATCATACAAAGAAGTGACTTTCAGACACAAACTGAAAAAAGCCCTCCTGAAACAGCTTCTTCCATATAAACATTGAATTACACGATAGAAAAATTCTTTCGAAACAAATACTTTTATATAAACACTGAATTATACAGAAGATACTATTCTCTACTCAGGTTGTGTCTTTGATGACATAAGTAGATCAAACTTATTCCGTGACTTTGAAGGTGATTATTCCGTGACATACAAAATCGTAATTCATGAATGAACAGTGTTTTTTCTTATAATGTTATCCAAATTGGTACTGAAAAGCCCTAAGGCAAGTGTTTTTCGGCGAAACATCGATGTCTACCAGTGAGGATGGCAGTGTTCCATGAAGTGCAATTTTTTCTTGCCGTTCATTTAGTGTAGAACTCCTTTGAATGATATCTGATTTTATTTCCTGACGAATGTTTACAATATAAACTGGGTAGAAAATAGTGTCTTCTGTATAATTCGATGTTCATATAAAAGAAGTATTTGTTTCTAAATAATTTTTCTTTCGTATAT
>WOGP01003771.1:0-14780 GCA_015342065.1 Leptinotarsa undecemlineata | reverse complement strand
TGTATACGTATACACAAATAAAAATAAGTTCACTAGAATCCAACAAGTCCATAGGTATCATACGAGGAATTGCGCTGATTTCCGCATTTCCTACTGTAAATATGTTGTATCTTCGAAATCTTCTGAATATCTGAGTCTGAGGATTTTTAATAAACTAAGAAAAGAAATAGTTAGTTCCGCAAATATTTCGATTTTCAAAACTCGCTTGAGGAAATATTCACTCGACAATGATTTTTATGCATTGAATGAATTTTTTATTTTTTAGATCTTCACATTATAAGTGACTATACCTATATGTTTTATCATCTTTGGGAAAAGAAATGTATTATTATTATCATTATTAGGCCATTATACCAACATTAAGGCCCAGTTCATTAGTTCTAATAGCATAACAACCTGAGGCTAGTTTTTCATTTAGATTTCTTATGTGTTCCTCAAATTTTAATGTATCATCTAAGTAGATTCCTGAGAATTTGGTATGTGATTTATTGATAACAATATTCCTGCCTAGATAAAGGTCATTATACATGAACTCAAATGTCAATATACTGGTTTTATCAATGTTGAAGCAAAGCAAGTTTGCATCGCACCATTGCATCATTGTTTAACCTTTTCTAATTCATTTCTAAGTCCTATATATACTTCATTGAGCAAATTGAAAATTCATTGGTGCTCTTCTCAGATTGGAAGCCAAACTGAGTATTCGACAATATATTGTGTTCAATTAAAGAAAGTAATATCCTCTTCTTAGCTAATTTCTCTATAATTTTTGAGATAGTCGACAGTAATGCAATAGATCTAAAATTTGCTGGTTCGTTAAATTGTCCACCTTTGTAAAATGGGATGATGATTGCTGTTTTAAGACATGATGGAAATACTCCTGTTATGAAGGATATATTGATAGCGTCTACTAATACCTGTAGGGCCTCAAATTGTAAATTTAGTAATATTTTGACAGATATTTCATCCATACCAGAAGTCTTTTTATTTTTGATATCCGATAGAGTTGTTAGGAGTTCTTCAATGTTGGTATTACATAACTAAAAATTATCTGACATGAGTGTGTTCTTGAGGTAATGGAAAGGATCTACTGAGGGTATACCTTAGCTAAGATTTTTACCTACCGCGCAATAGAATTCATTTAGAGTGTTGGGATCTATATTCATATGGGTGGAGAACCTTGAATTCTTCCCTCTCAGATTATTAATTATGAGCCAATTTTCCTTCGTTTTATTTTTTGCATTGTCTATCCTATTTTTATAGTATTTCTCTTTTGCAGCCTTGATCACAAGTTTGTAATACATTTATATTTGTTAATATAATTCAATATGAGTTCACTGTTTGTGTGTTTTTTAATCAATTTCAGTGATCTGAAGTTTGCAGCTGACGTTTTAATTCCTAGAGTCATCTATGGTTTTTTTCCCTTAATCTCATGAGGGGAAGGCTGTTTTTGAAGAGTAGAGATAGGGTTCCTTGAAGAGTATTAATGGGTTCAGAGGAATACAAACATTCTCTCCAATTTATTGATGAGGCAAGTTCTCTGAATTTTGTAAAAAATTTTTTACTAAGGATTCTGCCAAATCTTTTCCTCTTTTTAACTTTATCACCATTTATGAGAAAGGTAGTGAAAATTGCCTCGTGATCGGAAAGGCCTGCAAGAATGATTGTACATTCAAGGTATTCATTATTAAAGTTTGAGCAGATATAATCAATTGTGGTGGAAGAATGTGAAGATACCCGAGTGGGATCTGATACATGCATTGCCATATTCAGGGTAGTTAATAAATTCTTTAGAGTTTGAGTTGCGAGAGACTCCTCATTTTTTAGGATAACAAGCTCTTTTACTGTCTCTTTCCCAAAATCATACAAAAATTGTGTTTTTTGTCTTTGAAAGTAACTATGTATGATCTTTTCTTTGAACCTAATTGCTGTCTCGCTATGGATGTTTCCCACACTTTCTTGTTTAAATATGGAGAAGTGAAAACCAAATTTTTTCCCAAAAAAGTTTGAATAGTTCTCATAGTTCTATGAAAAATGTATACCTCTGAGATTAATAGATTCCCCAAAAAAAAAAACTTCCACCTGATTGGAGCCTCAAATGTCCCATCGAACTTAGGTAGTATAATCATCAAAGGAAGATTACACACTTGGATAGGTACTTTCACAGGAAATGTTCGTCTGACAATCCACATGATTCCACCGAGAGCGGTATATGTCAGAAGTTCACCTAAAATTACAACTGCTCATCACTTTGACGTTCAACTTAACACCTCGACTACACTTTTTAAGGACTCTTTCATTCGGAAAACAACACCCTTATGTAACGAACGTTTTCTTATTAATATAATCAACAGCAATTCAATTCAAAAGTCTTGAAAAGTATAATGCGGCTAAAATTTCGATACGTTACTGTTGTGAAACTTTCTAACCTCCACTTCGAAATACTTCTGAGAGTTGCAGCAGATTCCATCTGGTTGGTGCAATTTTGCATTAAAAAAATATTTTTCCTGTTTCTTTTTTCGCAACTTTCTGTAGATATAACTTTGGGTCGAAGTACTTATCGTTTTCATAATTTCACTAATCATATTTTTTCAGTTCGGGGCGTGGAAATTTCATTACCAAGGGTAGTACTAAGTTATGCCGATATTTTTTCTGACGAGGAAATTAAAAGTCTGGAACCCACCCTGAAAGTGAAAGAAAACGATTATGTTGTTGTGAAGTTATGTGGAAAGAAATCCTCAAAGTATTATATTGGAGTTGTACAAACGATTCTTCCTAGCAATGAGTACAGCGTTAAATTCATGAGGAAGCGTGGAGAAAATAAATTCGTTTTTCCTGATATCGAAGATGTCTCTTTAGTTATGTCTAACGAAATTATTACCGTACTAGATACGCCAGTTTTGAATAATAGACAGCAGTATATTTTTGAGAAGCTTGATTCGAAATTTGTATTTTAAGTTTTTAAGGATTTTGCTTGGATAATAATTCAATTCAGGAAACTTTTGTTTCATCCAGAAACTGACATAATATTACATTGTTTTTGATAATACCAAAAAGCAATTTATGTTACGTGCCATAGGATTTTATGAAATGTTTTTAATATTTTCACTTACTCCATGTTCTCAGGAATACATGTTTTATTTGATATATTAAATATTTTCCAAGGAACTTTTTTATTTTTATGTGTATACCCCTTCTTCATATCCTCATACCTTTTGTCGAGCTCACTACTCGTATTTTACAAGTTATTATCAATGATTGAAGTGGTTGATACTTGATGAAAACTCACGATATACTCACGACATACTAGTAGCATGGTTCAAATCATCTAAAGTACCATTTCGTTCAGGTCAGTCTCAGCTCCCTATAGTATAGGTTAATGGACTGACACCTATCAGAAAATACCTACCTTTCTGGCTAATACCACGAAGGACGTTGGATTACATTCGACAGGTGTCAGTGCAGGATTCTTCACTGAAGTTTTTTCTGCATGCATACAACTGTCCCAATAGATTCTCAATAATTGGAACATATGTGCAGACCGGTTCCAGGCTGTTTGGCCACTCGTCAGTGCAATGTAGTGTCTATCACCAACATAAAGTTGATGATTTCCGATAATTGAAAATCGAATTCCTTCACAGTATCATTCCTCGAACTAGGTTGAAGCGGACAATAACCAACAGTTTTGTCATCGCCCCATCTGCCTGTGAACGAGGTAAACAACCGCATATCCGCATATTGTCTTCAAGTATGCCCACTGAATATACATGGAAAGTTACTAGTATGGTTATTGATATTTAGTCAATTATTGAATTTATAACATTGACGAAATTTTGTGAAATGTGTCTACGGAAATAGCAGTGATCTAAAGATTAAGTTTTTCACAAAAAACAAAGACTTTTTTAGTATCCATTTTGTTTCTGTACTGTTTTCTGTAACGAAAATCATATTAATATCCAGATCACTCTATTGAAATAGTTGTACTGATTGTTGAAGTTCTTGGTGGAGTGATGCCCCCTTTACTTTTGAGTCTCAAGGTCATAACGGCTGGCCGCAGTGAGGCAGAAATATTGGCTGGACAAATATAGAAGCCTGTTATTCTTGACATATTGCGTCTTCCCAGGACACACGGTTCTTTGACCCAATGATCATCTGTCACGGATGGCTTATGGTCCCAATTAGTCGGTGCTTTGGATACAGGGCCAAACCAGCAACCCCTTTTTAGGTAAAATTATAATAATTAATCACGCATTAGTTTCATTATCCCAAATTTCAATTTGTTGAGGACTAGTTCAAAAAATAAAAGGGGGGGAACATTACAGAAATGCACTGTATACAAAACGCAAGTATTAGTGTTTCATAAACTAGACTTTTGGTGGAAGTTCTCATTTTGTTATACACCAAAAAACTTGGAAATTTATTTCAGAAATTCCTATTGAAGATTTCATTTTTTGACAGTTTCACGACTAGCAATCAATGAATATCATTATTTTTTTTTCAGTTTCCTACTACAAAATATATGATGAGAACCGAACCCTATTCTGCTGCGGAATCTGCCAGAGGAAATACAAACACATCACTTCGTTGTATAAACATTCAAAATTTGAATGCAATAAATTGCCTCAGTTTAGATGCAACATGTGCCCAAAAACTTTCAAACAAAAAGGAAACATGAAAATGCATATTTCAAATATCCACAATGTATTCAAATGAAATGTGAATCGTTCAACGAAAGAAATTATATATTATTGCAATAATATGGTTAGAGTGGGGTTTCTATCTCGATCAAAAATATTGTTAGACCGTAGAGAGATGCCTATCTGCTGATGATATTGTAGCTATCAATATTTTCACTGCTCTTTTATATCATCAGAAAGAAATCTTTGGAAAGGAGGAGGAGCGAATCCGAGTGAAGAAATGTTCTATGCTGAATCAGTGATATAAATACAAACTACCCTTGTAACTCAGGAAACGTTTCCTAAAGTTTTCATTTTTAGGGAGAATTGACAACAAATATCAACAATGCATAGAAAAATTGGCATTTTACAACAAAATCTAGCGAAACTTTCGTAGTTTTTCTTGAGTGAAAACTTTTTTCTCCAGGTACCAGAAAAAAATTTAACGGTGACAGTTCGGGTCTTATAGCTGACTATCCCAATAGACCACATTTCCAATTCAATTCCTGAGAGTTACTCATCCCAAAACGATAGATTTTTTTATGAATATCGAAATTTCGGGTTTGCACCATTCACATGTATCTTTGACCAAATAGGAATTGACGATACTTTAATAATAAAAGTTGTGTCTGTTGTGTTTAACTCAAATGAACGCATCAATAATTTTTTTTTGCTAAGCAGAGAAATTGAGACATTTTTGGACAACAGCATAGAACAACAGCCACTTAAAAATCAAATCTACTAGATGAACAATTTGCTTCCCACTACATAGTCGATTTTCTGAGAAAGGCACCACCCACTATTCCCACACTAGAATCCACAATGCCGGAAATTACTTTTCGACAGCGTATAGTCAGGCAAATTTAGAAACATGTTAATATCAACAAGGCGTCTGGTCCTGTCTGTCATCGTACTTAACAAGTGCCTAAATGAACTCGTATCAGTATTTGTAGACTTTTCAACCTGTCTTACATGAAAGATGTTTTCCTTTTCCCAAAAAGAGCAAGAAAAATTTTCCAAATAACTATAGACCAGTAGCTTTGCTATCAGTCGTATCAAAAATCATGGAGAAAGTCGTAAACCACCATATCCTCAAATATTTGGAAGGCTTCAACATCTTGAGCGATCATCAATATGGCTTTAGGAAACAAAGATCAACAGGCGACCTTCTATCGTTTGTCTAGAGCTGTTGCGCTTAATATTTCTAAGGCCTTCGACCTTATGTGGCATGAGGGTTTGCTGGCACAATGTCGATGCTATGGCTTGTCGGAACATTTATGTGTATGGCTCTCCAGTTTCCTGAAAGAACGTTCCCTGCAAGTGTTCGTCGATGGATAGGTATCCCCAGAGATCCATATTGCCTCCAACCCTGTTTTCATTGTATACCAACGACCTATTGGAAAAAACCAAGAATCCAATATATTGCTTTGCTGACGACAGCACACTTGTCTCGTCACCCCATTTGGATTCCAAGACATCGGCTACGGAGGCATATCTTCATCGTCATCAGGAAGTTGCGAATTCGAATTGGGGTGAAAGTAACCAGGTTCATCTCAATGCCACAAAAACCGAGGCATCGGTTTTCTGCAGGAAGATAAATGTCTCCAAACCGGATATAATAATGTCAGGTTAGACAATTCCGCTTTCTGCCTACATGAGTTTGTTGGAGGTTAAAATGGTCACCAATATGTCTTAGCACAATCATGTCGCTGAAACATTGTTCCGAACCAGAAATCTATACACACCTCAGCAACTTTTGATGCTTCATGAAGTATTGTACGTTCTTTGGAGTATTGTTCTCATGTATGGAGCCCTGCCCCCAAACACATCGTGAGGTTGCTGGATTCCATCCAGAAGAGAGCCATCCCGAACCAGAAAACTATACAAACCTCAGCAACTTTCAATGCTTCATAAAGTTCATTTCATACCTTCTTTGGAGTATTGTTCTCATGTATGGAGCCCTGCCCCCAAAAACACCGTGAAGTTGCTGGATTCTATCCAGAAAAGAGCCATCCGCCGATAACATCACGTGCGTTTTTCCAAAATGATTTAATCTCCGGCGATTCAAATCCAATGTAAATCGCTACTTCCGCACAGGCACCGCTCTGAGAGCGCCTTAAGCATTTTCCTGTAGTGTTTGTGTTTTGTCCTTAAGAAAACACGTATTGAGCCGCCCTGTAAATGTTTCAAAAGGGATGAGTAGTGTTGAATTTTCCCATAGTGATAGTTTTTTATTGTTGGGTAATCATATTATTGCAGCATTTTTCATTGAAGGTAATCTCAATGAAAGCGCTTACTTGAACCTATTACAAAAAGGTGTAGACTCTATGCATGGTTCAAAAAATGACACCAACATATTAATACACAAAATAACCATCAAGCAGTATAGTGCACTACCACATTACGATATTCGAATGAGACAGTTTGTGAAAAAAGGTTATCTAGTTTCTTGGATCGATAGGTGGATTCAGTGTAGTGGCCAGCTTAATCTCGTGATCTCATACCTTTGGATTTCGCCCTGTGAAAACATCTGAGGACAAAATTTACGCATCGTTTGTAAAACTACAATCTACAATTTTTCGGAAATGCCAATTGCTGATCCCGGATGCTTGCATTATGTAGGGAGAGGTTTTTGAAAATAGTTCATATTATTTGAATAGAATCCTTTCGGAGATATTGAGAAAACATTTAAATACAGGATCGATTTTCACTTGTTATCGTCCAACTCGTGTTAGGAATCACACGTTAAAAGGTAAGACCTCGTTAATCCTTAGCTCGCACAAGTTCCGACTTCTGAGTTTTGTCGTTCGTAGGCGTGCGACCGCTGGTTACCGGAAAAACAGAAAACAGACGTATATAAAAAAATCCACCTGGACTTTTGTAGCGTTATTTCTTCGCAATAAAATGAAGGTCTAGTAGAACATATAGTCAACTTATATTGGTAAAGTTCTGGACTTATTCTTTTCTATATCGGATTTTTATGAAAGAGTCTTTGAACTGCTATATTTTAATTCACAATATCTTGTTGAAATTTGCACTTCTTTGCCATTATGAATTGCTTTTGGCAACGTGTTGTCCATGAAATTGATGCTTTTCAATGAATTTTTATTAGAGAAATAACACTGGTTTCAAATATATGAAATGTTTTCGAAGCAAATATTATCTTGAAACTTTTCCAAGATTGTATGTACTTGAAATATTCCATAAATATTGTAATTTTGCTACAGATCCTCATCATTAATTTCAGTATTTCAGTTTATTCGTGAACCACTTCACAAACTACAGAAATACACTTTTTTATCCTAATATGTGGAGTAATATTTCGAAAAGTTTTATTGAAATTTTTTAGATTGATATATGTAATTAAAATTATTTTTCTGGCTTCAATTTTGAAGAAGCAATACCTAGTATTGTCGACATTACTATGTTTACTGAAGTTTACTGAAATATGACTTGGTTTTTTTCATTGTATTTCTCAAATGTGCCAGCTTCTTTTCTTGATGAATATCTATAAAAATTAGTTAAAATCTGTTTTTCTGTTGAAATGAAAAACAAACTATTTTTGTAGAAGGAAAAACCTTTCAAACAGGATGTCACATTGGTTTCATGTCGCAGATTTTTCTCACCGTGAGCATTATTAAAGTACCTACATACAACTTTTTGTACATTATAAAATATTAGTCATTTTCATTTTCTCATATGTAAGTATGTATCTCTTCTTGATACAGTCGTCAAACTGGTTTTGATTTCAGTTTTTTGCTTTATAAATCGTTTGTTATCAATCGAGAGTATAAATATGTTTCAAATAAATATAAGTGGTCTTTCAACAAAGTTATGACAATATCATTGATCTACTGATCACCGCTCTTCAAGTTGGTTTCCTGAATTGATGAATTTAACATATCTAACACATGAACCCCTAATTTTCTGTTACGTTATATGAAGCCTAGAATCTGTAATTAATTAAACGTTTAATTTATGATTGACTTTAATTTATATTGTATGTCATGTAATATATGTATTCAAACAATATTCAATTCTTCAAATACAATCGTTTTGAACAATATACACTGAAAACGGCAGAAACGAGGCCATATAAAATGTTTTGAATTTTTCCTCGGTGATTTCATGAATAGATTCCACTGATATGGCTTAGCAAGTAAATGTAAGTAAGTAAGTAGTAAAAGAATAAATACTTTTATAGCTAAACCAAACAGGGAGCATCTGCAAAAAATACTTCTGCGAGGATGCCTGTTGGACTCAATCCATTATCCTTCGTGGTATCAATAAGGAAAGTAGATGTTTTTTGGCAGGTATTCGCCAAATCGCACTGTGTAGGAATGTTCGGAGCGGGAAATGTATCAATTTGCAATGCCAAATATTTATTTTGAAACGCAATGTTTTAGTGCTGATTGAAAAATAATAAATTTAGGGACCATTATATTATAACTTGACATAATGGTTAAATATAATCGACTTTTATTGACGTTCCGGTGTTTCAAATCATGTGCGGATGGAAGATACTGAGATGGGCCAAGTACAAGCTCATTAATTAATTCGTTAATTTTGTACATTCCTTCAGAAAATCTTAGACATTTCTGTTGTGTATTATTTGATTTTGAAAAATTTGATTGCGCCTTCAATATAAACTTGTATAACAGTGTTTTGAAATAGTGACAGAAGTATATCAATTATGTCACTGTTTTCCTTAAATCAATATGTCTATGAATTATCCTTATTCAAAAGGTATGCCTGTAATACCTGCTAAACAATATGAATAATATTCATAATACTCAATAATTATTTATATTTTCCATTCAAATAGCACATTTTAATTAGATATGTTTTTCCAGGTAGAAGGCGTAAAAACGGAAAATTGTACAAGGAAAATGAGAAATGGGTTTGCAAAACGTGTAAAAAGCAATATAAACATAGGAGGAGTGCAGAGAGACATGTTAAATTCGAATGCGGTATTAGCGCAAAATACATGTGTGGTATTTGTTATAAAAAATTCAAACAAAAGTCAAATTTGAAAACCCATCTGAAATCCATTCACAGAGTTATTCCTACTCCTGTTAAAAAGGATGATGACAACAATTTAGAGTACGCGATTGACAATAAATTTGAATTTGAGGCCGATAGCAAGTTTGAATTTGAGATTGACAATGATGAGGGGGTCGCTCACATATAATTTCATTGTATCTAAAAACAAAGTAAATGAAGAATTAGTTTTGTTTCATTTTGTCTTGGTGGATATGGTATATTTGATTTTGATAACATTGAATGCACAAGCTCCAAATTCAGCTGCCTAATTTTTGAGTTGCCGAAAAGTGATACTTTTTCTCAGGAGTTTCAGCTTCACGTCGCGTCGTTCGGTCAGGCCGTTTAATGCAAGAAGAAATTTTCCTTATATGTTAGGTGCAATATAGACTGTGAAAATATATCGCACCTGAAATTTGCATAGGAGGAAAAAATATTTAACATATTTTTAATTTTTTTCCAACCCAAACTATTGATGAACGGTGTTATCGAAAGGGCAGTTTTTGGCAGAATCAACACAGAGTGGCTTCCCTTAGATGTGTGATTGAAGAAAGCTCTGATGTTGACACAGGATGTTGCTCTACCAAAAGCTGACAATGGAGAGTCGTAGTTCGTTACTGAAGTATGGGAATATGTTTTTGCCATATGATGAACACTTTTTAATATATGGTCTCGCCACAGACGCATTAATTATTGTCTCTGAGATTGGCTAACATTGTGGCTCAGACTAACTACTGATTCAAGACAGTTATTTTCTGGGAATTCTTTTAAAAAGCTAACCCAACCTAGAGAGTTGAATAGTACTGCCGTGGGTTAACTAATATAAGCATAGGGATTTCATTATTGTCATCGAGGTCCGCCAACATTGTGGTCAGACTATCTACAGATTTGAGAAAGTTTTTTTTTGAAAAATATTTTATTAAAAGCTTACCTAATCTGTCCAGTTAGGACCACAACGGGTTGATTCAATTAGGCTTACCCAACCTGTTCAGTTGAATCGGACTGCAGTCGGTTAGTTTACATAAGCATAGGGATTATCCTTTTTGTGTATGGAATCTAAATACATACGCAATATAGATGAAGGTAATCAAGAAGACAACTAGTGAGCAGAGTTCTATATATTTGAGCACTATCACAAAAAAGTGTGATGTGAGGTTTATAAAGCATTAACATTTTCTAAGTTGTTGTAAATTGGTATGTAGTATGTACTTTTCAGTTTGGAGTAGTGTTAGCAGTTTCCAAATGAATTACGATTTTTTTTTGGTAATATATAACATAATATCAGATGTATGGAAATTTTTAGAATCTGTGAGATGTACGAGTTTCGTATCATAACTTGATAACACTGCGTCGGATTGTCGTTGAGAAACAGTATTTTTTTTCGATGCTTTCAGCAGTTCAGGTTTTGACATTAATATGAAAAAAAGCTAATGCAATTTGAAATTTACAAGACAAAGTTGAACTCACTGTTGTTGATGTTGGCCGTATCGGCACAACAAAACAAGTCACTGAGTAAAAATAACTGGATTCTTCACTGATGGACAATATTTACATGAATAATTCTTGATGAAACACACGAATTTGTTCAAAATATACCGGATTAAACCCTATGCTAGGTTCAAAGAAGAGAGCGAGAGAGAGAGAGAAAAAATATATATGGAATTCAAAGTGGAATCAATTGGTACTCCTCTCACATATAGTTAATAAGAAATAATTTAGTGTTTTCATAGTGAAGTGCATTCAAAATCTTAATTATTTAAGTTGTCATTAAATACTTAATTTATTGTTTCTCATAAAAATGAAATTTCTTTTCACATACCAAAGTATTGTGGAGTTTCCAATAATGGAAAAAAAGTTTTTTTGATGTTTTTTGACAAATTTGACAGTGGTGTTTTCTCATTGGTATGCATAGTTGAACAGCAGATGCCTCTCATCACACTTGCACCAAAACTCCTCTAATTGTTCATTGGTTTCTGCAATGACTAACATATTTGAAACTGAATTCCGTGATAGATATCACTATTATGTTTCTTCTCATGTACTTAGCACATGGACTTATATCGGGGTAAAATTATATTTCAAACACCCCCGAAGTTTTTAACTTGTGAATTTGATATTTTATTGCTTTCATTAAATCTTTTCGTACAGTAAAAATTGAGAAATGAAACAAGTGGTATAAAAACGTAGATAGTTTGATTTCTGACTGTTATCATGATCTTCTACCGCCTAGTAACACCTACATTCATCAATCTTTTGTAGAGATATATATAGAGTTTGGAACCAAATTAAAAAATATATTTATGAGTGTGGCTTAATTGGCCTATTTTGGTAACTTGATGAAGATACGTTCCACTGATGTAGTATGTATGGCATCTGAATTTTTTCAAATTTGTGTTTATCTTCAAACATCCATAGTAATATTATTGGGAGTATCGTAGATTGAAATTTTTTTTTCAACTTTGTACAGTTCTTCAGAAGAGTCAATATAGTGGCCTATATTTCTGCAAACAATTTTATGAAGAAATATTTGAAACATTTTTGAGATGTAAAATATCTATTAATATCAATATTTTTTTATATGACCTTTCAGATTTATCTTCTAATGAATGACGCTGCACAAAAATTCAACACTCCAACATATGGTATGATACATAACTTAAAATAAAAAAAATCAAGTGGCACCATCAAATTTCGAATCAAAACAACAAAATTTTAAATAAAATGCCATAATTGTTAAGAGAAAAAAGACAATATTTTCGAATAAACAAGAGCATTTTCCTGAATAAAACTTTGGTAATATCCACAATCTTTTTGAAAACTGAGGATTTCGGAGTACACCTATTTTCCCCTTCATTAAACTTCGTATGACGTTTTGATTGGTCTACTTTGAAATCCTACTCAGATATACCTGAAACTTTTGCAATCAACTTGCCATGTTGAAATGCACCCTAGGTTTGTGTCGGTCGTTAACATGTCGAGTACCTAATTTCGTAGTGAATTTGCAAGCCATAAAGGAACTTTCTTGTGTTGTGCTTTCGTTTCGTCAGTGATTTTGGAATTGTACAGTAAAAAAATGAGAAATGTAACAAGTGGTATGAAAACGTAGAAAGTTTTATTTCTCATTGTTATCACGATCTCCTATCGCGTAGTAACGGCTACATGCATCAATCTTTTGTAGTACACCTATATTCCCCTTCATTAAACTTCATATGACCTTTTGATTGGTCTACTTTGTAATCCTACTCAGATATACCTGAAACTTTTGCAATAAACTTGCCATTTTGAAATGCACCCTAGGTTTGTGCCGGTCGTTGACATGTCGAGTACTTAGTTTCGGAGTGAATTAGCAAGCCATAAAGGAACTTTCTGGTGTTGTGCTTTCGTTTCGTCAGTGATTTTTGGAATTACATAAATAAAAAATTACATAATAAAAAAACATACTACGAATTGAAAAACACTTCATAATCGCGGCACTGATTCCCAATCTGTTCACCCCTGAAATAGAACAGTATCGAAGGGATGGCTACCTGTGATACATTTTAATCCTACTTGAATTTTTGCATTGTGAGAAATGTAATGTATACCTGTTCGTAGGGTCCCGAAACTGGTTTCGTAAGTACCTTTCAATATTTATTCACATTAGATGAACATTGCAGCGAATTGAATTAATTTTGAATTCACTTTATTGAAATGTTCATAACAAATATTTTGATTCTTGAAATATTATTGGCGTTTCATAGAAATTAATCAACCTAGAATATAAACTTTCATATTTTAGTATTATTGTTGAAAAGTTAGAAGAAAGAAAAATGTGCTGTTAATGAACAATCATTCAAAACGAATATTGTCAATACATTTCCGAACATTAAAAATAAATAATTGAGAAAACAGTTATTTTCAATGAGAGAACAACCAACTGGAATAATCGAAAAAAGAAAAAAAATCGTTACTGCCTTTATTTGAGCTTTCAATTTTTTTACACCTTCGTTTATTGATAAATGAATGAAAATTTATAATTTTGTTAAATTTCTTACGAGGATCTCTTCAAAGAATTATTCATTACTCCAACTTGTTTATTAGCAATTAATTGGTAATTGCAATACAAATTGCTAATTGTAATACACATTTTTTTGTCAGCTCTCTATTGTTCATTCAATCATCCTCTACAAATGTTGTGAATAATTCAAGCGGCTATTGAACATTTAGAAGACTACACTTTTTCTATGACTTCCATCAAGAATATTTTGAAGTGATATTGATTTGTGAAGAAAAATAATATCATCAAATTTCATAAAAAAATTCATTAAAAAATAATTTGTATTCTCATTATTTTATGAAACTTCTGATAGTTTAACAATTCCGGCTTCTACCCTGTGTTCTACCAACTATCTACTTTCGAAAAATATTAATTTCTTTGCCACATTACAAACTTTGGTTGGTGTACACTCTTTTCCAGTTCTTGAGTACATGCTTTTATTCTTTTTTCCCGTTAGAAAATATAGTTCAAAACGAAGTGAAATATTTTGACGTTTTAGAAAATATTTTGAATTAGGTAGATTCTTAGGGTTTAGTTGCGATTCCAAATTTTTGAAATTTGACTCTTGAGACAGTGTGAGTCATAAAACAATTTTTTTTTTCGTTTGAGTCACCGAACTGGGCGTCGTGAGTTGAACCACCCATTAAAGACGTATTTTCACCGAAACTATAAATATTTGGTGACACAGTTTTAGGAAAAATATTTTGTTAGATTTTTTGCTCTTTAAAGCAAGAATAAAAATTCCTCTTACGAAAGTAAGAAGTAATAGTACTAATAAACAAGATTGTAACCAATATTGTATTTCACCTTTGAGGGTGAAATAGCTAAGATCACAAAGGTTTGCGTTCAAACTGTACGAAAAATCAAGTCAGAGATAAAAAAAAATGAGAAAATGGCGACAAAAACATTTAACTCCAAATAAAATGATATGTATCAAAAATTCCAAAATGTGATAGATCATGCTGATTTGGCAATTTAACGCAGATGTATAATTGATTTTCATATCAAAGAGAAACGAGTTTCTACGC
>WOGP01003770.1:0-14780 GCA_015342065.1 Leptinotarsa undecemlineata | reverse complement strand
CAGATAACCCTGAAGGTAATACCTCATAAGAAATCTGCTCAAGATTACTACATAAGTAGTCAATTGTAGTCGCAGAATACTGTGAAATGCGAGTCGGATCCTTAATATGCATTTGAATATTGAACGAAGACAATAAATTGATAAGTTCTTGAGTATGGACAGATTCAATATCAGAAAAATTGATATTAAAATCCCCGGTTATTACAACTTTAGACTGAATATGTAATTGTGCTAAGATCACTTCCAATTTGTTGAGAAAATTGCTGATATCTGTTGCTGGAGCTCTATAAATACTAAATATATACATGTCAATATTTTTGCTATAAATAATTGAACATTCAAATTGTTTTTCCTCAAGGACGTCATCAAATTTGTCGACTGTTCTAAAGCTGAAAGTATCTGCTATTGAGTTTTTAATAAAAATAATAGTTCCTCCGTGTGATGATCTCAATCTGGTGTATCTGGCAATAGGTGTATAATCAGGTAAGTAGGCTGGCTCACCTTCCTTCAGCCAGTGCTCGGTTAGTAAGACTAGGTGCGGGAAATCATGCTGCGATAAAAATATGTACAATTCGTCGATTTTATTACGTAATGATTGAATGTTATAGTTTTTCCTTTTTGAAACATAATCGATTAAAATAACTCCATGACTATCCCAAAAAACAATCGCCATCACTTTCCCAACGGAGAAAACAGTTTTTGCTTTTTTTTTTGAGCCAGTTTCCTCTTTGCAGTTCACTCTTTGGACTGTATTATTGTTTCAGGCGTATAATGATGTATCCAAGTTTCATCTATTCTACAGTAATAAATCGGCACCAAAACTCAGATTTATTGCATATGAACTGCGCCAAAAGAGAGCTGGTAGTGTTGATTCGAACACGTTTTCAGTCTAACGTGAGCAAACGCGGCACCCAACGCGCGGACAGCTTTCTCATTCCTAAACGTTCATCGTGGTTGTTATTAACCCCCCAAGGAAGCAATGCCACTATGTCATGATCGACATTATATAGACAGAATAAATAACTGTCACCCCATGTGAATAATCCCGAACCCTTTTTAAAGTATCTGATTTTCTCAAACTAATCGGTTTCCTATTGAAGCTAATAATGCGATATCATCAGCATATTTAACATGTTTGAACAAAAAATATTGAATAATGTCGTTGAATAAATAATAAATTGTATGGGTCTTATGATTGATCCTCGGGGAACCCCTCACGTAATTTCCTTTTTAGATGATACATTTCCATTCGACGAGATATTTCTGGTAACTCTGAACAAAAGAAAAAGCGTCCTTTCTGATAGCAAAACTTTTAATTTCCATCAGAAGAATTTCATTTGACCCGCGATCAAAAGCTTCTGAAAAGTTTAGAAATGGTACTACACTTCAAAGTCAAAATATGCTTTATTGTCCGAAAATTCATAACTTATTGACAAAGTTTGGTTAAAATAATAAATAAAAAACAATAAATATAGTTTAAAAAACTAAAAAACACGCTTTGTAAGAATATCGAACTAAAAAGTTACAAATATTTTTTTTAAATAAGCTTAAAACAATAACGAACGGAAAATACTAGATTTATAGTGAAGAGAGCTTGATATACAAAAAATATAATAATAAAAATAATCTTTAATGAAATAGGAAATCTAATATACATATCTACGAGTGTTATAATAACACTAGCACAATGACATAAAAAAATGTATGTAACAAATTTTAAATTTAAACAATTTGAGATTTAAACTAGCATGTATCCAGAAAATGAACATTACTTATGAACAATTGAAAAAAAATAAAAACAATAGATAGCCTAAAATATCTCAAATAATTATACATAACTATAATTATTATATTGTTATATAAATTATACAATAAAAAACCGTTTGTATTCTATTTTTACAATTTGTGGGAAAGTTTTCTGGCTTTCTACTACTCCATCTTGTAGTGTGAAGAGAATACTATTTGTATTCTATTGTAACAAATTGCACTTACATGGAACATTGTCATCCTCACTGGTATACATCAATGTTTCGTCTTAAGACACTTGCCCCAAGGCTCTTCAGTACCAAATTGGATAACATTATAGATAATACATACAATTCATTCATGAATTACGATTTTTTAATATCACGGAATAAGCTTGATCTGCTTATGTCATCGATGACATCATAGTGACATTCATTCACCTATTTGATTTAATCCCAGCCAAGAGGAGTCTTATTTGAATGGAAGGGGTTATATTTTTAGGAAATGGTACTTTAGTTCGAACGAACAGAGTAGTTCACATCGTTCCGATACGTGGCCAACCCCGCTCCTACCCGACTGCGTTGCGGTATTCGATCATGATCCGATCGTGTAGTCTATTTGTTCTCCAGCTGCGGGACGCGTATAGATTTGGAGTTTGTATAATATTTGAGACAAAGTTTCTAGGAGTTTAATTTCCAAAAGGTTGAAGGCAGACATGGACATCCTAAAATATTGATAACATTTTGTTTCGTCATCAAACAGATGTGGTACGAACGTGGAATACTCTCCTTCTGTAGATCTTCTATTTCAAGCAGCATATACCCAAAATATTTGTTTTCCGCTGTTTTCTATAAGAGTTATCCGATTTTCTTCACTTTCTTCCAAACAGAGTGCCATAATTGCTAAATTGCGGTTGCTGAAATTTTTCAACATTTTGCTTAGACGACCTTCCGTGATATTGTTTGAATCGTCACTGGTGAGAGTGGCAAGTGTATCAAGCCGGAGCGGCAAATTGGACCAAAAGCAATATAAAAGGAAATTAAATGGGATAGCTGAAAATAACAATTATATTGAGCAAAAAAACCCTGAAATGAAATCACAGTGAAATAAAACACAAGTAAAAAATTGGACTATCAAACAAAAAAAATGAATAAAAATTAAAATTAAGAGATTCGAAGCCAAGTTACTTCACTACTAACAATCAAAACGTCTTGAAGTAACTTGGCTTGGAATCTCTTGATTTCTTATTTTGAATTTTTATTCAATTGTTCTATTTTTTACTTGTATTTTATTTCACTGTAATTTCATTTCAGTCTTTTTTGCCTAATATAATTGTTGTTTTCAGGTATTCTTTTTAGCTTTCATTTGAATTGGTTTTTTCAGGGAACATTTAAATAATTTTAGACAATGGAAATCCGAACTGATAAAATTAATCCTAAAACTTTGTTAGTTATCTTCATACATATGAATTTCTGCTGCTCAGTTCATCTACACATTGTCGCGTTTTAGAACTGATTTATAGAATACAAAGATTTTCGTAATTTTACACTAAATGCATGGAGGATATTGAAAGGATTCAGAAGAAATATGTATCCAGAAGATATATGAATAGAGCTTTTATGAAAAAAAGTGTCTAGAGACATGCGGTTATTGATAAGTGAACATTCCTATGAATCTGAAGTGAGGAAGGACGGAAATCCCAAATCACAAATCGTTCTGATTTGAAATCGGTGAAATATTTGATTTGTGACACTATTTAATAAACGAAGATATTCACACTGCATTTTTTCATTGTTGAACTATTCTTTTACGATTAGAATACTGAAATACCCCGTGTCATATTCTGTGCTTTTGTGGTAAATGAATATCTCCCTCCAATGATATAGCTTCTCATTATATCTTTTGGCATTCGGAGCTTCAGAATGCAATCGATTTAATGCTTCATCACCGAGTCGTTGCACCGTTCTGTTTTTGCGTTGATCAACTCATTTTATCTCCTTTTGCTCCATAAATATTAAAAGAGCTCTGTTAATATCGGCATAAACTGGATGAGAGAGGCCTCGGGCATTCTGTTTTGTTTTCAAAAAGGTTAATGTGACGGAACGCAAGTTGCGCCTAAAGTTCACGGTACTATAAATACCAGACTCGATTGATATCGACGGTATTTTCAGGTAGAAGGACATTATTTAGTGTGTTGGAACCGTTAGCGTGTCTTTTAATGTTTCTCTGCAGTTCTTCTCCAACCATCTCGTCAGAATTGAACTGCATCATATATTGTTTTGGTTTTAAATGGATTTAACTTATCTCATTTACAGAAATTGAACTAAAACAAAAAGTATTTGTTTTTCAAATTTCATCTATTATATTTGCGACTTTCAAAAATGCCATCAGGTTGCTCAACGTTCGTCTATCATCACATAGAATTTCTTTTATTGCCCTAGTTATGTTTTCTCCTGGTTTCCTCATATTCTGAACATTCTACAAGTATATGTTGTACTGTTAGTACTGTTTGTCATGTAATACATAGAGGTTGTTGTTCTCCTAGGATCAAGTAAAGGTGTGTCATTTTTTTATGACCGATTCGCAGACGTGTGAAATCAACGTGTTCTTTTCTGGTCAATTTCAATTGTGAGATTCGCTTATTCTTCTTTGCTTTCATTATAATTCTTCAAATTTTCTAAGTGGAGTGGTACATCTACATGTTCGTTGGAGTTAGCAATCATTCTAGCTGCCTTATCCACAGCCTCCTTTTTCTTCATGTCACAATGCCACATAATATTAATTCTGGCAAGCATAATCCTTATAAGGGGGTCAAGAGTGAATTTATTTTGAAATGATCTTATGGAACTCAAAGAGTCGGTACAAATTAGGAAATGAGTAGTTCAATTCTGACATTTTCATTGAACTTCCTGAAATATTGCAATGTATATCAGCTAGTTCCCATGGGGGGAATTCCGAGAAAGCGAGCGTGAAAATATTCATTTGTATTGAAGTCAAGCCTCAACTAATGTTCATTTAGCCAAATGAGGATTTCATCAAAATTATTCTTCTTATAATTTTTTACTTTTTCGTGACTGTCTGAGATATATATAACAGTAGTATCGTAAGCAAATGATTCAATTATATCATTCAGTTTTGAATTGAGTAGTGAAATAATATAAATAAGGAAAAAACCGGACCAAGGATGGATCCTTGGGGTATACCACAAGTTATATTTTGAGGAGAGCTCTTTTGAATACCCATAAAAACATATTGTCTTCTGTCATACAAATAATTTTGAAACCATTCAAGAAGGTGACGTCTGATTCCAGTATTGAATGATTTTTTCAACACTATACTTATTTTTATCAATTTCCATTTGGATTTGCGGATCTCTTTTCAGTTTGTGTAAAGAGGAAATACCTAAAAAAAAAGCCCGATAGAAAACTTTCGATTCCCACTAAAAATATACATATTGTTATTTCCATAGAAAATCACCGCTGTGGATTTAGATTCACTCCGATGATGAGTGTTCTAATTGGAGTTTTGTCTGCTCTGCTCATTGTTGCTCTGACCGTCATTTTGGTGCTTCAAATCCAGTGCACACATAATCACAATAGGCGTAAAGGCCACAAGAATATGATTGCTGGAACCAATATGGAACATCGGTGTCGAATCTGGGATAATACGTTGCTCTCTCATGCGTGTATCTGTTGGTCTGGTTGCCGTTGGTTTTTTTAGGAATAAATCATGGATTTGAACGTGGTCGATCGATCAAATCGTAGGGTACCCACTTTTCGAGCTCCACCTTCAAGCTACCCCAAATCCTCGTCCTGCATCACTGTAGGTCGACCACTTCGGGGCTCATCCTCGAGGCTTGCGAAAATTCGCCAACCGACGTCGACCAGTGCATTCATAAACACTATCATTGCCAAATGTCTGTTTTTTTTTGATGTTTTGGCAGCGCTACATTGCACACAGTCTTCATTAGCACGCCTATACATGAGCCAACCAATTATAACGAACATGCATTTTCATCATATGAAAACATTTTCGAGGGTAGTATTTTCTTTCGCACTTTCCCGAATAGCATTCTTTTTTCCGTGACTTCCTCTTGCTTAATTTTGAGTAGTCTGTTTGATAGTAGCTTGTTTCCGGGATGCCTATTCGTACTTACCCAAACGATGGATGCATGTCGAGCTAATTCTCTTTGTAATTCGGAACTACAAAACCAATTGTTCTAGAAGAAAGAAAGAAGAAAGTTTTTGTTCTTTGCTATACACTTAACCAAGAGAATGACTACGTTGCTAGTAGCATTAATATCTGACAAGTTGTCTGGTTGCTTTTGCGATCTATTGTACACAATTCCACTCACACCAACAAAACAAAATGTATTACCCCATTTCGTTGTTTTTTTCGGATTGTATTGTTTTAGTCAGCTCCGGTCATAATACGGAAAAATTGTTCGTCTACTGGCAAATGTGGCTCAATTGAAACGAACTTTATGTTCTGCCGTATGCTATCAACTATTTTTCTCATTTCACATAACCGATCTGGCGAATCCACAAACTGTAAAACTTGCTTACTTGTTCAAACCTACGTACAGGTATTGCAACAGCCAGCTGAGGAATCCAACATGCTTTACTCCAATATATTTTAATGCCTAGTACCGATATCAGAGAAACATACAAGCATATGTTTGAAAATTATTCCAGTTCATTGGACATTATTGAAAAGTTTAGATATATCTTCCTTTTCGTTTGCTTGGTTTCTGTATAATCTGGAGACTTAGTACCTTGATGTAAAAGTGGTACGTCTTCGTCATCAGAAGACGAATCAGTTTCCTACCACAAATTCTCGAAAAAATCGTATTGGAACCCATTACTAACCGAACATACAAATAAAATCGCTATAAAACATTTTGTTACAAAATGTGGGGATAGAAAAACTTGTCCTCTGACCAATTTGGCATTGCAAATTACCGTCCAATTTCCTTGATCTCTAATTTTGAAAATTTTTCGAAATGTTACTGAACTATTTAAAAAATTTGAATTAATATCGGAAAAACAATTTGACTTTAGATAAAATAGATACCATCTGATGAAAAGCTATCTACAAGAAAGAATTCAAAGAGTTAGGTTAAATGATAGCCTCAGTGAAGAAACTAAAATATGGTGTCCCATAGGCCACAATTCTGGGGCCTATACTTTTCAATGTTTATCTCAATGATTTGTTGAAGCTAAATTTAGAAGGAGATGTGGTAAGTTATGCTGACGACACAGTAATTATATATGTAGACGAGGATTGGCAATCTTTAAAAAAATACTGAAAGAGACTTAAAAATAATCCAAGAGTGGTTTAAAAATCGGCTTTTAACAATAAATATCGAGAAAACACATTTCATACCTTTCACCTCATACGTGAAGAACTTACCAAAATATGACACCCTTCAAATAAGAAACCATACCCACTAATGACTTATACCGCGAAACGTAGTTATTTGATCTTCGACAACTATATTTTCTATCAGCAGTAATGTGACAGCATACTCACAGAAATACACTGATAGCCATAAATCATAACTATGGTACACGTCACAAAATCAATTCTTCTGTTATACCAAGACCAAAAAAAAAACATTATTTATTTAAAGCAAAAATTAAGGAATGGATAAGCGCCCAGTCACACCTTTCCATCCATCAATATATTGATATAAAAACATATATTACAATTTGTTATAAAAAAAATCAAATTGAAAAGAAAAAAATAAGTTCTCATAGAAATTATTGCTCTATAATATAAGTATTCAATAAATTGATAGATGTAGCCGTTATTACATGGTAGGAGATCATAATGAAAAGAGAAATGAAAATTTATGTTTTATACCACTTTTAATTGTAACTAACGTTACTGCAATTTCGTCCTATATGGACATTTTCAAACTTACACAATAATAAATGTTTTACGCCCAATACCAAGGTTTGCCTTGTAGGGTAGTATGTATTTATTTACCATTGAGTGTCTTCTTTTATTGTACCTTTTCTTTTAATGTACTGTAAATAAATATTATTATTATTATTATTATTATAAATACAGCTGCTATTACTCAATAATTTGTGCGTGTTACTACACGTTACAATTCGACTATTGAAACGCACAACACATATTGTAATTTGATCTACTGTACCCAACTAAGTACCAAATTTCCTTTAGTATATTTTCCCATAACTTTTCGAAAATCCATTGCATTATTTGACTGATTCTCAATGACATCAGTACTATTTGAAATCGTTGAACGAACATCCGAGGACAATTGCATCGGTATGTATTATCTTCTGAAATTGATGGCTTCCTTCCTATATTTGGAAGATTTCCAAATTTTTTTGTATCTACACAGTGGAAAAGTTCACTTTTTTCAAAACATTCTGTGCTCGTAATTTTATTTATTTCTGATTTAGAGAACTCTGTTGTATCCACTATTGCATATCCCTACTGACCCTAACTCACTTAACGGTGGCAAGAAAATCATACATCCCTTAGTTACAGTGATAACACCGCCACAATTCACTGCGACTGCAATTCTAAATAGGGAGATATATTGGCTATAAGAAGCTATTACGAAATAGCTACACTGTCTAGACTAGAGACTAGATGCAGTAAAAAACAAAAAGATTTTGCTGGTTTATCAGACGAAGATATTCCATTAGTATCTTCATACTACTCGTATTGGATTAGGCATGGTAGAGCCATTCAAAAAAATCAGTCCGCAGTCAAGTTTTATTTTGAAGGGTAACTACTATTTTGAAAAAAGAGTATTATTTTTACTAGAGATACGCGCACTAGGCCGTTATGATCGGGACAGGTCGGTCCACATCTTCTACGTATTTGAGTAGTCTGAAAGACCCGCGAAGTAACTCAGCTGGCTGCAGTATGTGTGCATAGTAATTCGGTACAGCCGTGTGTGAGTGTGCGTGCGAGCGCGCGTGTGTGCGTGTGAGCGCGTGTGTGTGCGTGCGTATGCGTGCATGTGTTCCGGTCTAGTGTTCCACGAATAGTATCACATGCTGGAGTGTCATCCCGGGTATACATCCGTACGTCTTTGACATTATTACGATTTTTCGGCAAGGTAGCTGAACAAGTGCAGCTGCCAGATCACATGAATCTGTCATTGGAATCTTATCGATACGTCTTGATAATATCAAAGACGAAGGTAGGTACACGCGGAATGACACATAATTCTCACGACTTTTAGAAGTCTAACTATCAAATGCATTCAGAAAAGTAATCTCAAAACTCTCATTGTATCACAATCAGTAAACTTATATTGAGCCTGAGGAATGCCTTGGAAGCCTGAGGAATGACTTGGATGGCATATCTTGTTTATATTTTTTGCGGTATTTCAATAAGGAGCGATTATTGAATCGAACACCTGTGGCTTGACATTTTCCTAGCCTTTCTATCACCAATCTGCCATGACAATATTCCTTGTGTGACAAATTTTGTAACATAATTTTCATTTTGTGACGAATGAACATTAATTTTTATAACTTTTGAAAATTGTTGGTTGAAATTGTTGGTTGTTTAAAGACGCCTTTACATTTTATATAGGGTGTTATGCCTAGGTCGGCATAAAATATATTTATTTTGATGTGACTAATATATTTTAGGATCGTGCTTGAATCAGAATTAGAAACTCACCAAATTTCGAATTTTTCCCCCCTCAAAAAAAAACTGAGATAGATAAACATTGTTTAGATAATTGAAGTCAAGAAGAAATCAAGCCCAACATTTAGATATATGTACTATTGTTATCTCACTTCTCCAAAATGATCAGTTATTGCCAAGAAATCCATGTCTAAATATAGATGCATGTTTGAACTAATTAAAGAAACTGTTAAAACAGAGTGCAGATTAATAAACCAAATATCCCTTTACCAATTTTAACTGATGCTTAAAATAGAAAACTCTTGTAAATATCCTTCATTGAATGGGAAAACTAAAGTTTTTAAATTGAAAAGGGTATATTATTAGGAGAGATTAGTTTTTGTTTAAAAAGTGTTTTGACTTTCACATCTCCACCTCTACAAAAAATTGTAGGGAAATTCAAAGAAAGGAGTGTTTAGATCATGCATAGAAGTTTTTTCAAATACAAACTTGAAGAAAAATTAATTTTGAAACGACTACTTTCACAGGAACATTGAATTACACGAAGAAAACATTACAAACATTCGTTATGGGATTTAATTAGTAATCATTCATCGAAATACTGTACTATAATAAATGAAATAGTTACTATATGAAATTTCTCTTGGATCATTTGGATCAAGTTTATGAATAGGACACCAGTCTTATTGCCTCATCAGCACCGTTCTGAATAATATTGAATGGAGTACGAAATTAGCCTAAAATTATGGCCAAAACTAATAAGAAAATTCAAAGTGGTTCTGCTAGCTACACAGGGGTGACTATGTGTTTCATATAGATCTAGGAGGTTGACTTTCCGTTTACCGTCCCATTTACAATCTAATTGGACGAATAAATGATAAAATAAAAATCTAATTTTATACAAGCCTTACTGGAATTTATATCTTTTGCATGTAGAGATCAAAAATATTAGTTATGATTAGTACCCAATTTCATAACACCGCTCGGCCCTTCGTTTGAAATAAATATTTGAGTGATAACCTTAGACAAACGTGAGGAGTGAGGAAGAATTGTATTCATTTCAGGCTCTTGTTTCAAACCAATGGGTTCTGCTAACTTTACCATTAAGCTGCTAGAACTAGATCGAAATCCTCGACTTTTCTAAAATGTTATCCATGCAATGATGTTTTTTTGCTCCTTCATTGGATAATGTGTAGTAATTTCAGGCTCATTTTAGGCTCCTTTATTGCACACAGTAGATAGAGAAATAATTGTTTGAAAGTAGCTAGGTAGATAGAAATATATTGAGAATTTTAGGCTCTTATTCCCATCCACCGCCGACTTTTCATGTGTGTCAAACGAGGAGCAAAATAATGTTCAATATCGTAATGATGGACCATAAAATGAGCCTAAAATATTGCAAGGTAAAATTTTTCAAAAAGTGAAGGATTTCAATTTGGTTATGTCTGCCTAATGGTGGTAACGCTGCAGATGTAATTTGAAATACTTATTCAGAATACGAATGTAATTTGAATTTGTTCAGTTCCTTTCCCAGCATTTCCCTTCCTGAATATATTCTCTTATTTTTCATTTGAGATCACTTTATGGCAACTCGGTTGATACTTTATGGCAACTCGGTTGATAAGCTGTTTGATAGTTTTTTTTTGAATTTCACGTTGTCAATATCATGGAGCGAAGAAAGCTCAGAAAGTGTACGAAGAAAACGAAAATCCTTCCAAGATTTCTCTGAAAAAATTGAGAACAAAATGTGTATTCCTGAAAACTGGGAGACCCTATAGATAATTAATCGAAGCAAGTGATTTACAAAAAAATTAGTTCAAAATTAGAAACACAAAAGTAATAATTCAATCCTTATCAAATTCAACTGCTTACCAATCTTAAAAGAAGATATACTCAGCAATGTTGTATTTCATTTATTATTTTGAAAGTGTTTATATGCGTCGAACTCATCGATAGCAACAGTGTTCTTAAGATTAGTATATGAAATTTGTCATTGTGAATTTCATTAGTTCGGACTATATAAAATGATTTGAAATCCCTGAAAGAAATAATTCAACAGAAGAGATTTCAGGGATTTCAATTCATTTTATATAATATCAGACAATGGAAGCCTGAACTAATGAAATTTATCATGAAACATTGTAAATCACCTTCAAACAAAAAATATATTTCTTGCGAATAAACAATTTCATCTATCACTGATAGTCATTATTCCAGGCGACAGACAAAGTGCTCGGTCTATCCTCAGACTAGATACTACATTCAATGTTGGAGTCTTTGGTTTCTTTCCATTGATTCTGGCTTCATTTCCTTTGCTCCAACTCATGTCGACTTTTTACAATTATAATTTAGTGCGTGTAGTCCTTCCCTTTTCTATTGAAATTGTTTCTGTATTTATACATTTTTATTGCTTAGTAGCTCCTGCTTCTATCAATCACCTGATTTCATTCAATAGCGATAGCGGGGTACCCTCGCTGAATGCATTTACCGCTATTGCTGACCTGTCGGTATACCACACGTGGCAATTCCTCTTGTGTTTATATAACCGGGTACTTTTACTTCCCTTCATAGTTTCAAAGTATACTGATTAATTGCTACAAGGGTGTTGTTAGAGTAGGTGTTGCTGAGATCCCTCTGGAATTATTCGCTGACCTGCTGACGACCCATGGCCTAAATTCAGAATTCACGTTGCAGAATTATACCACTTCGATCTGTAACATTTTTCACATAAGGCTGGATGCTTTTACATCGACTGTCTCGTTTGGAGATGCTTTGCCATTATCTTTCTTCGGTCTTATTTCCCGCTCGAATTCGGTTTTGCTATATCAATTTCCTTCGAGGACATTTTTTTAATGGTTGACTTCTTCGATGAGTCTCTCAGGTTTACATGTTCGTCAAACCCTCTCTTCTGTCTTGGCTGGTGGTTACACTTTTTATTCAGATACCTGTCTGTATGTGTCGACTTTTTGTGCACTCTGTGAAATGTCTCATCTTCTTGTCTGTTAACTAGTAGATTAGGAAGGCGATTGTTCCTTACGATTCTCCTTCCATTGTGAATTGGATTTTTGAATGAAGGTAGTTCAGTATTTCACAGCCGCTTGCTCTAAGGGATGTTTTCGTGGCGTTGTCTGTGAATAAGTTTGCACCTCAGAACTTAATGAACTGCCCTTTTCGGTTTCATCCCATTTGTTCATAGAAAACACCTTCCGCTGGAAGTACGTCAATGATAAACACTGAGCAAACCTGGAAGTTATGTCACAAATTAGCTATATATTTGCCCAATTTTTTTAAGGACAAAACACAAACACAACTTAAGGCGCTCTCAGAGCGGAGCCTGTGCTAAAGAAGCGATTCACATTGGATTTGAATCGCTGCAGATTAAATCTATTTGGAAAACCACATAAACGCAGTTCTCCAGATGAAAGAGTTCTTAAACATGAACAGTGAAGTTTGAGGTGTACTGAGTTGAACTTCAAAACAATGAGCAGCCACAGTCCGTCGCGTATCTTTGATATGTACCGCTCTTGGTGGAATCATATGTGTCAAGTCACTTGAACACTTCCCGTGAAAGTATCTATAGAAGAGAGACAAATCTCCAACCTTTCGTCGATGTTCCAGACTGTCACGGTTGCAAGTGATGTTCACGTCTCCAATCAGGTGGATGGCTCTTTTCTGGATAGATTCCAGCAACTTCAGATTATGTTTGGGAGCCGAGCTCCATCATAAATGAGAACAATACTCCAAAGAAGGTCAGATCTGAGCTTTATACAGCATCAAATGTTGCTGAGGGTGTGTACAGTTTTCTGGTACGGAACAGTGTTCCAAGCTTTTGAGAAGCAGCCTTTGTAATTCCAGCGACATGATTGTGCCAAGACATATTGGTGTTCATTTTAACCCCCAACAGACTTATCGAAGCAGAAAACGGAATTGTCTGACCTGACAGTATTATATCCAGTTGAGAGACATTTATCTTCTTGTGGAAAACCGATGCCTGGGTGTTTGTGGCATTGAATTAAACCTGGTTACTTTCACCCTAATTCGAAATTACTTCTGGATCCTCATTAAGTTATGCAACCTCCTGCTGCCGGTGAAGATGTGTCTCCGTAACTGATGTCGTAGCTATGACGAGACAAAGAAGGAAAATGTAAAAGATGAAATGACTATTTCCTGAACCAGATTGCACAGTTGGAGAGCTTGGGATTCAAACTTCTATACGGTTGTTTATGAAAGAGCTGCGACACAATTGACCAGAATCAACTTCGACAAAGAAAATTTTTTTTTTCCAAAGCATGAAACAATTTATTGTGTTATATAATTAGTTTATTCATATGTAACTCTGTTAGTCGTTCAATATCATTAGATTTGAATATTTTTTGAATATCAGAAGATATTCAATGAACTCTTTATTGTGAGATATTGTGTTAGAAATCACACATTAGAAGATAAGACCTTGTTGGTCCTTAGCTCGCACAAGTTTCGTCTTCGTAGGAATGCGACAGCTGATTAACAGAAAAACATATTTTCAAACATATTTTCACTGAACAGTTTACAAAACGCCAACACGTATTTTGTTAAACAAAACTTTCCATAGTCGTGTTCACACCTTTTTTGACAGAATAGTCATCCCGTTATAATTAAACTCTCAAAATCTAACTTTATGTTAGTATACATTAAGTTATAATGATAATAAGTTAATTCAACAAGAAATACAAATAGAAAGCCAAATAAAAAATATATAAATGAGAATAAACAGTTGAGTAACAAAAGCAACAAAACGCTTATGCGTGACTGAATAAGTAAAGTTCAATTTATAAAAATATAATGTAATTCTTTCGAACTATGCGATCTAGTCTAACGAAAGTATAAGACCCCAAAACACTGATTAAAAGTAGAGCACAATTCAAGAGTAATTACAAATGTCACTTTTATATTAAAAATTCAAACACGATATATAAAGACAATTTAGCGTAGGGGAAGGTGGGGAATAAAAGATATTTCGAGTGACGCAATCGAGTCCATTTCAGATGTGGTGCCGCGCAGTAAGTGGTTAAATGACGACACGCTCGTTTTACAAGTTATGTACATTTAAAGATTTATCAACAATTTCATATATATTTATACTAAAATTGAATAGGTATATAATATTTTAGGCATTACATAGAAATATCACATTATTTTTTCGAATTAATGTATCATTTAACAATGTTTTTAGGGAGTAACCCCGTGCACTACGCTATTCTAACCTCAAATAAAAATATGGGTTTGTGGTATTGTGTGTGTTGGCTAATGGTGGATGATTTTAAGAGGGTAATCCCGCCATCCGAAATTACCCCTACACATCGTATACTTCACATAGTTTATTTTATATCCTTTTTTCTAATATATATCCT
>WOGP01003769.1:0-14783 GCA_015342065.1 Leptinotarsa undecemlineata | reverse complement strand
GTTTTAGGTGGAAATTTCGACCACCCTGTAAATTATTTTCAAGAATGCGATGTACCTGTTTATGACTCGATGCTTAAGGTGTAATTCTGTGAACTTTCACATTATCAACTGTTACTGTCTATGAGTTATGATTTTTTTGGAGTGGCACTGTAACTGTCAAAATTTTCAGAAAAATAAAAATCTCGAAAACTAATAAATTTGGGTATAGGCATTGTTTTACAAAGTGGGCCCAAAATGTGCTGAGGAATTTCAAAATGTAATAAAATACGGGCTGTTCCATTTGAAATAAGGAAGTTGCCCTCAACTTCCGGTATAACGGAAAGAGATCGGAAGTTGAAAATATTTTAGTTGAGAATGCCATTTTGTGAAACCCACTACCACGAAATTTCAAGTTTTCATTTTGAATCGTTCTTCATGTATTCCTAACGAACGCTCGTCGTGAAAGACCCTGTATAATCTCAAATTTTTCACAAAACATTAGAGACAAAACAAATGAATTTTAGACCATGACTCCCTCAACATCATCCTCACAGTCAAACAACTTACTTACCACTGTAAGGACCTGGCACCATGATCCCCCTGTACATGGGGTGATTCGGGTCGAAAGGCAGCGCCCCGTAGTGTGCCTGCTGCATGTAACTTGGGTGAATATAATATTGCGAAGTAGGCGGAGGAGGGGGTCCTTGTGTCTCCATAGTAGGTTTCACCCCCTCTTGCTTCACTTCCTTCTCCTTTTTGTCCTCAATTTTGATCTCTTTCGCTTTCAAGTTGGGACTTTGAGGCAAAGGAACATTCTAAAAACAAAAATCAACATTGATAATCAATATTTGCAATAAATGAGTTCTGAGTTCAAAATTCTGAGAGAGGCTAAGTCAGGCCTCAATTTTTCCCATAACTCTTTGGAAGTATCTAAACAGGAGGCCAAGGATTATGTATTTTCTATTTAATTATGTTTTTACTATGTTGGTTGTTAATGCGATTATATATCAGTTTTAGTTGGTTTTTACTGTGTAGAGTATTAATTATATAATTTTGTATTCAATCATTGTAATATAGGGGTGTCCCATTTATACTGAATAAATAAATAAATAAAAAGAGAAATACACTTTTCCAACCTACCAACACTGTAAAAACACTATTCCCGCCCACGTTTGGCCTACCAAATTGGTATCATTAGGAGATGATAGAACTATAACTCTCCCCTTTTAGACTTCAAACCTTTAAAACTGTCTAAATAACCGAACACTAAGCTTCTACTGTCAAGTGATAAATGCTTATACAGGTACACATTTGAGAGACATCAGCATACAGTTTACTATGACATTTAAAAAAACAGAGGTGAAGTTAGATTTTACGATAATATTGTTATATTTAAAATTTGACATACTTGGTTTTCGCTTTCCTGATGATGTATTTCCTTCATCATTGCCATTAGTGATTTTTTTAGAACTCGAAGGAGGTTCTAAACCTAGTAATCTTTGAATCCTAGTCCTATCAGGAGCTGGAAAATGTTTTTCAACCAATGTTTGGAAAACACCCTTAGCCGTAGAAACAAAATCTGTTAATTCTCCTTCATCCCTCTCTAGTTGTTCCAAAGTCCTAGCTTCTCCTGTACTTTGTAAGCCGATTACAACACATTTTCCCATTTTTATAGCTTCATGAGCAACAGCTACCGCGTGTGGTACTTTAGCAGCTATGCAGAGATACTTGAAAAACCTTTGATGTGACGACCAGAACTGTCCCCACATAGTTTTTCGCATTCGGTTCTCTGCATCAACAAGTTCAGCTGCTTCATGAAATTTTTGCATAGCTTCTACCCACAGCTTAACGCTTGCATCATAAACTTTCCCAAATTCTTTAGAAAGAGGGACCTCTTCAATTTTGAAAGCTACGCCATGGAAACTCAACTGCCTTGCAATATACATTCCTGAAAATTATACGTTTTAGAGTGCGTATATATTTTTTCTAGGTGCGTGTATGTATTTACCTCTCAACTTCATGTCCATGGCTACAATTTCCATTGCACCAACTCCCCTTTTTTCAACAGCTGAAATAAAATCTGCAAATTCTTTGAAAGGAGTTCCCTCGCCCCACATTCCTAGCCTAACCATGTATGCCATATTTCTTGGTTCAGATGCTCCTGTAGCTGAAGCATAGACTACTCTAGCCTTCGGTAATTTATTTTGTATTTCAAGTACAGTCAGACCTGAAATGTAAATTGTACTGTAAATTTTCAGATGCTTTCTGAAATATTTTAAATCTTACCAGTTTTTGTTGGTTTTGATGATCCTACCGGACACAAATTTTTTGCTCTGTGGCATTCATCAAAAACTATAAGTCCATCAAAATCTTGACCGCACCACTGTAGTAATTGTTTCAGCCTAGATTTATATTTACCGCCTGCAGAGTTACTTTCTCCAATCAAAGCAGAATAAGTACTAAATATCACTCCTTTTTTAACATTGTTGTTCACTGCTGAAGAAATCTTGGCATATTTTAATTTATTCAGAGCATGAACGTCGATTTTGCCTGCTCCAATGTCTTTCAAGTCCCTTTCTGCATCGTATTTCAAATCATTTGATACTGATACCCAAATAGCTCTTTTGCGTCCTTTCAAGTAATTTTCAAAAATTATTCCAGCAATGGTTCGGCCTTTACCTACTCCAGCGCCATCACCTAAAACAACAATATTTGTAAAAAAAAACAAAAGTCATTATTTAAACTGACCTATTAAGAACCCTGCTCTGGAGCCATCAGGTAAAATATGTTCATGAGCTTGTGAAGCATAAGTTATGCTTTCCAACTGTAAAGCAGAGAGATGACCACCTCTTATTGTTTCATCAGGAATGGACAGTTTATACCAAACATCTGCTGGAGCGACTGACGACAATGAAGCAGTTTCTACTACAGGATCAGGGTGCTTTCGCCCAAGTTTCAACTTGGACGGCATATAATCAGCATATGTTTCAGCTACTCCCAATTCTTCATCATCCACTTCTTCCTCCTCCTGATGATGCATAGGTTTATTATCCATTTGGTTCATCCAAAGTGACTGTACGGCTTTGCTGCTGAGTTGACCACCCCAAGATGGTAAGGGACTTTGTGAACCGTAGAGCATGGCGGCCATATTTTGCATGAAGGGGTTGCCATATGGATTTCCCATACCAAACGCTGCCATTTCCACTATGGATTCAAGATTTAATTAGTTGGCAGTTGAATATATTTATCACCATCAAGCAAGTTAGAAAGAAAATGTGGCATAAATTTTTTCAAGAACACATTAGAAGGACTTTATTAAACAAGCATAGATAGATTACCCAAAATCCGCCTTTTTGACACCTAGTCCAATATTTCATGCTACATGCATTCGATCAGACATTAAAAGAGCTTACTTTCTATTGGTTTCCTCAAGAGTTCAAAGTGATATTTCACTTGAAGTCAGATGTCAATGAAACAGTATGTGTTGGTTCTGAATTGAAACTATGAACAACATATGACAGATACCATTAAGAAATTGGTGAATAATTCAATATTCGCTTGCCCTAATTGTTGCAACTAGTATGACCTAATATTATCGAGTGCATGTTCAGATTAAACACAAACCATTCATTTATAATCCATTTACGTGGATAATTTTTACTAGTGGATGTTAATTAAAAAAACTTCTATTTACTGATTTGCGGTTGAGAAAAGAACTCACCAATCTTCCATATTTTTAATAATTAAACGATTTCAACCAATTTTGAGAAATTCATAAAAAATAAGCTCCATTTCCTATAAAGTGACGATTAATTCAAAAGTATACTTTCACACTTTCCCCTTTTACTTGTACTCTACTTCATCACTGATAATGTTGCTTGTATACAGTTCAAAGAGTTTTTCATTATTCATTTAGTATTGTGGACATTGTATTGTATTGTGGATTTAGCTGAACTGTTTTTGTCTTATTAAAATCTCACGTCTACTTAAAATTGTTCCTATAAACATAATAATATTATCTAAATATCTATGGGTACACAACAATTTGCATTTTTCTTCAGGTATAAGTTATTATTGACGTCAAATTAATCCACCAAAGAAACCATAATAATGTCGAATATTTAGTCATCAATTACCTTCAAACGATTTATTTTCAAAACTATTTCCTACTACAAACAGTATGACCGATGTTCAATGATATCAGTGAACAATATTTTTCTTCTTGGTCCACACTTCCAACATTATTAACAGTGCATATATACAAAGTTCCCCACTCTTAACTTTCGAACCATTATATCAATGCCTGACAAAATGTATGTAAAGAGGCAAGTAGTTTTTCATAAGAAATACAATTAGCAATGACTGAGAGAGTGCCACAGCTTGTCAAATGTAGGAAGAGCTTTCTGAATTCCGTTATGGTCCCGCCCACTAGATGTGCGTTTGTTAGAAGACTGAGAGCGATCGAGCGAGCGAGAGAAAGAGAATTCTTAAGTCTCTTTCTAGATTTGACGAGCTGTACTAATACTTTTCCCAGTGGAATGGGGAGTCTCACGATATTTTCGTTTGATAGGTATTTTGATTCTTTATTCAACACGATTTCACTTTCAATAATTGTAACAGCCGTTCCTGAGTAATATTTAAAAAAATATGCAAACAAAGAATAAATACTATTTAAGAAAAATGGTATCAAAACTTTGCACCGAAGAATTTTTAAAATGTTCAGACCTGGTTCACATGGGCGTACAAATCTGCTGCAAATTGAGTGTTTGTTGTCTCTTATGAATTAACACAAATGATGGAATGCAAGCATATGCTCGTCTGCATTGGTTCATACCTAAGAAATGCGGTCTCCTAGAATAGCCGGCTAGATTAGTTGATATGACGATTTTTTGTGAGAATTCGTGAAATACAACTGCAATATCTTCCATAACTCATGGATAAAATAAGAGGTGCTTGTTTGCATGTTCGTGAAAAGAATAAATATAAAACTGGTAATTACTTAGGAACAGCTGATCCGATTTTGAAAACTAAAAAGATGTTGGATAGAAAATTGAAATAGCTGTCAAAGGGGGTATCACAAGACCCCTTTTATATTTGAGAGGCTTTTTGAGTCTGCATTGTATGGTACCGACATGTTACAGCTGGAAACTAAACTAAATTTCTACCGAATTAAAATATACCTACATTAAGAATCTTTCATTCGTGAAAAGGCTCGGGGAAAAAAGTAATAATTTTTCAAATATTTTCAAAAAGTTACTTTTGAACAAAGATTAGTTTCTATGATGATATTCGATCTCAAATTGTATTGGTTTTCCGTGTGTGCACCTAAAATATTCTTACTTCTGATGAATTTGGTATATTATTCATTTTATGTATATCAATCTGTTGGCAAAAATATTGGTTTTTTTTCCTTGGAAAAGTCTGTCATAAATGAGGTAGCGAAATAATTTAAAATATCTATCAACTCCCCCAGTATTAAATTATTTCACTGACCCGTTACTTGATGGAAATTTATAACACTACCCATGATTATAAACAATATTCACACTAATAACTTTACTAAAGACGTGTTTTGCTACAAAGTTGCTTCCTTAGTCGAACTAGTTTTATCAAGAACTTATATAACATTAAGACATTTTAGTATAACAGTTTTGAAATTTTATTGCTTGAAGTTTCCATACACCTTCAAATTAAATAATCACAATAAAAATAAACCCAGAAACATTGGAATACATTTAAAATATTTAGCATAAGAAGTGAATAACATCCCTGTCAACGAAAAAACAATTAATATTTTGGATTTTTTCCTAAATCAATTTACTTTTATGTTTAAATGTTGATGTGACCATAAAATTATAATATTCTTCGAAAGGTAACAGAATATACTGTGATATCATACATAATAAAGTAAAAGACAAAGTATGTACTCACACAAATAATACTTTTGAATTAAACGGTTTATTTATTTTCATACAAAATATAAATTAAACATCTACGACACTCACAGCGCCTAAGATAGGACTTACTCTGCTGCAGAAATTGTGCAGCGTTGAAGCCTGCGCCAGCTGCAGGTTGAGGCGAGAACATAGATCCCATATTCATGGGCCCCCCCAAACTACTGAGCATGCTTGCCATCGCGGCCACACTGCCCATACCGTAAGGGGAACCCACTGTAAACAAATACACAATGACAAAAAATAGATTTCAACAGACCAACTGCATAACACAGAAAGTTACATTGAGCAAGTGTTAACGAATATCGCTTAAACATTTTATGTAGAAAGGAAGACAGTAAAAATACAGGTTTACGATGGAAGTGGATTTTTGATAAAAATTTCAATATGACTCACAGAAGTATTACTATTGAAATGTACTTTTTTAGTAGTTTTGTTTATACGATCAATAACTCATGCTGTGATATTAATGTATCATTGCAATATAAACTTTTGAATAAATAACTTTCAATTGGAAAAAACACTTCTTTATAAATACCCTTTTTTATAAATTTTATCAGAAATCCTAGAGAATCAGGAGCAGTCGGGTTGATTTTTATAAACTTTAACTAGTTCATCCTTTCCCTATGTAAAACCCCCAATTAACCCACAATAAATAATTAGAAATCATGTGTCACTCATACTAATTACTCCAGAATAATAATTCTTTATTGCACTACACTAATACAGCACCAAAACAAAGAATATTTGCTGAATCATAAGAAAGAAATTGAAATAAATTTCAATAATGTTAGTATTTCATAACATATTTCATCAAAACAAAGAGTACCAAAAATTAAACTTCATTAAGCATATCACCACAATAAAATCAAAACAGCAAAAATGAAATTTGAGTTTTGTTTGTTCCAAGTAAGTATCAAAATGACCCTTTCGAGACAGATTTGAGCATATATCTTTATAGTATTCACACCTGCTTGAAACTGCTGCAGAACTTAGAATAAAAATACTAACGAAGAGACAGATATAAGACAGTAATTGCTAGTACATAAAGTAAAGATTGTGTGTAAAAATAGCATCTAAGTAACTTAACAATTGTGTTATGCTACAAAGTAATACTAATTATTATAAAATTACAGTTATGTACAGAAAGTAAGGAAACAATTTAGTGGCAGTGTGTCTATATTTTGATAAATTCAAAGCAATTTTCGAAGATAATTTTTCTATAGAGGTTTCATAATTTTTAGTACGTTTTATCTTTAAGTGTAGAATATTACAAATTTAAAGTAGTGTGTAAGTTAAAAAGCGATGACAAATATTTTTATTGAATTTTGGAGTGGGTAGCAATTCGTTTGTTGTACTTCTAGTAATATAAACTGTGGGAACATAATTATGAAATGTTTTGTTTTTGAATGCATACATACATAGACTATGAAAGTATAATGTTCGAATATTACTAAGATCTTCTGAATAGCTAAATAAGATAAGTGTGATTTTTTTTCTTAAAGATTATTTTCAGAATTGAATTCTCTATTACATTCAGTTTATGCAAGGAACTCTTATACATTGCTCCCCACATCAGAATACCATAATGAAAAAGCGATTCAGCTGGAGATTTGTAAATTAATATGAGCATATTGTCATTATTGTCAATAATTATGCCCAAATAATTGACATCGTTTATTTCTTTGATTTCCTCCCCCGTACCTGGAACTCTAATATTGGCGAAATTAGGTCTATTTGCTGATGTTATAGAGGAAGCAAGATAGTGGGTTTTACTAGCTTTTAATGAAAGTCGATACATACTCAACCACTTATGAATTTTTCCCATGCTTAACTGGACATCATTTTTGGTTTCAGACCATGTATTTTCTTTAAAAAAAAACAACCGTATCAAATAATTCTCGCTTTTACTTTCAAACAGAGTAGAGAAATTATGCAGGCTTCAAAAAGTATTGAACCAAGAACGGCTCCTTGGGGGACACCTGTTCTTATGGTCATAGTTTCACTTAATGTATCGTTAACTTTAACACATTGTTCCCGATCAGTCAAATAATTGCAAAAGACATCCAACACTGCCTCATCCAACACTGCCGCGTACATTCCTTAGTTTGTAATATCATATCTCCGCAACAGCATGGAATTATATCAAACAGATCCACCATAACAAATTTAATTGTATTTACCCAAAATGTTAGTGATGTCTTAGATAATCGTGGTCAAGTTGATGTGATATATACTAATTGATCACATGATCTTTCTACAAAAATTTCACCAATTTGGTTTCCATAATTCAGCAGTACTTTTCATTAAATCCTACTTACTTCAACGTGAACAGTTTGTATCTTATAACGGCTATGATTATTTTTATTAAAATCCTTCATATGGTGTACCTCAGGGGTCGAATCTCGGACCACTTCTGTTCTTATATGTCGATTGTAATGTTATTTTTTGCAGATGATTTGAAAATATATTTACCTGTCGAAACTATCGAAGACTAATAAATTGCAACGACAGAAAATATACAGACTTGTGTGTGTGAAGTAAACAAACTATATCTCAATGCATCCAAATGTAAAGTAGTGTCTTATAATAGGAAAATGTCTGTCATCGAGTACAATTATTGAGTAGATACCATTTCACTGTCATGAAGTATCTCAATTAAAGATCTTTGTGTATATTTTGATCAAAATTTGTCTTTTTCCAACCACATTAGATCAAAAGTAAGTGAAGCATTGAGAGTTTATGGCTTCGTAGTTCGCAATTTTAGATCTTTTTCAAACATATCTGCTCTATTGACTCTTTATGTAGCCTACGTAAGGTCAAAATTAGAATATGGCTCTGTTCTATGGTCTCCATTCTGCAATTGCTATAATACATTAATTGAAAAAGTTCAACGTCGTTTCCTGAAGTTTATTTACTTCAAATCTTATGGTATCTATTCTGACAGAGGTATTCCATATGAATCTCTAACCATAACATTAATTATTGAAAGTCTTGAAATACGCAGAAAACTTGCTGGAATAATTTTTTTGTATGAATTACTGCACAACAATGTGGATGCTATGGAGGTGCTATCTATTATATATTTCTGTGTGCCTCATTTTAAAACAAGAAGTACAAAAACTTTTTACAGTCGACTGGCCAGAACCAATTGGTATCTCAAGTCACCTATGTTTAGCATTAGCAATAATTTCAAATTTGTGTGGTATCAATTTTGATTCCCTAGAATATATTGTTGACTCAGTATTTCATGTAGAATTTTTAATTTTCTGGTATAGTTTTTTTTCTATTTTATTATTAATTCATTCATTTTCTCAAGTTGTAAATTAGTAATTATAAGGATCGATATTACTTTTTTTTAACATACTTAGTTAACCCTGTAAATGGTTTTTAACTGTTAAGTAATAAAGGCTATTATCTGCCTGAACTGAATATTGGTACACCAATATTTCTTGACATTATTTTTTTTTTATATTTGCTATCGATAACATTCATATGGAGAAGAAGTCTCTTGAACTTCCATGGGGATGGCATTATTTGCATAAGCCATTAGGATTAATTACAAGAACCTTTGAAAAAGATTCCGACTTGCCATAGTTCAAGAACTCAAGAACAGGTGTATGAAGACAGCAGAAACTCTAGTGTCACACAGTAAGTTGGTTCATTTTTTAATGAATTTGGTTTTTATAAACGAACTGGAATTTTCTGAAATGTGGTTATGGTATTGAGACAATTTTGTTTAAAATGCTTTTATGAACATAAAATTCATTCAAATTGGTGAATTTGACATTCTATTTTAATGACTATTATTGAAATCTAGAATTTTCAGAATAAAAAAAAAATTTAAACACTTAACAGGCTGATCGCCACGAGAACTGGCATACGGATCAAGAACGAATATTGAAATACATAAAATAAAAAGCAACTTAAAAACTGAATGCTGAATAAAACAATTGAAACCAACACCAGCAATAATAATTAACAAACATACAAGGTGTACATTTATCAACTAAATATATAATTGACTGTAGATTTTTTTGAATATCTCCAAAGAGTAAGTAGAAAAACAAGTTCTGATGCATTAGCTTTTCTAGGCTTTCTTGGACTATTGAATCCATAATTGGTAACCTGTGAGTTTTCAACGGCATTTTTTTTTGAAATAATACAATACTTATCTTAACATTTGGGTGACCAAAATCTGTCTGTCTTCAGAAATTGACAAAAAAATTCATCCCTTGTTTCTCTTTGCTTGACTCTCAGGCCAACCAAAGAGAAAAGTTCTACGCAATTGATTTGGCCTGACAATAATTTAAATAAAATATTAGGTCAGCCGGAATCCGCGTGTTTTAAGATGTGGTTAGATGTAGTGTAGAAAGATCAGTGTAGTTATGTTGCTTATACCTAATATCTTCTATTATGTGAACATTTTTTAAGCAAAATGTTGAAACATTAATTGTATATATAGTTATTTATTTTAACAAGTATTTTTGGTTGTTACAGATTTGTGTTACAAAAATAGAGTAGACTGAAAATCATTGGTGCTGTTATTTTTGTATTCAATTTCAATTCATTCTTGGATACATTTTTTATAAAGTTGTCGAAGCTTATTTGCAATCAATATTGGCACTGAAGGATGACCTGATTATCTTCGTTTTTGGCGTCGGGACGTGGCGACCCCATCGCCCAGGGATATCGACTTCAAGTCGACCCTGCAATCAGCCATATGCTCTTGGATTCGCGTCGAATAAAGTGGACTTATCGACTTATTTGACCTTTTCACTAGAGCGGACATTAATCGAGGCTATCTACGCCTGTCGCTTCGTAATTTTAATAAGATTTGGGCAAGGCGAATCAAAAAGACTCGAAATCTTGATGCTCCAGGATTGAAGGGAAATTGCTTTTGATGGTTTCCGTTAATCCTATGGGACGAGGTGTGTGAACAACTCGAACTTGTGAGAGCAAGTACTAACACGTAAAGCAGCATTATAGATGCAGTGGTATAATGGGAGTTTTGGAACATCTCTCCATGCCTCTAGGAGATAAATCGTTTTCCTTCAATGTAGTTTCGTGTTAGTGATCATGGATCACATTGTCAGAAAACAATTTTTCTGTTGCAGAGGTTATGGGAAATGCTTCAGTAAACCAATTGAACACTTGCAAGACTGAGGAAAGTGATGGCCTTTTTTCCTGCATTTTCCAACATCTTTTGAAGGTCAATTGTTTTCCTCAAATGTATTATTTTGTTAGAGATCATATAATACATTGTCGGATAACAATTTTTACCAAAGCTAAGATTGTTATGGAAAATGCTTCAATAAGATCATTCACAATTGCAGACCGGTAAAAAACTGTGTATTTCCAGGAAAGCTTGCTGAAGTACTTTTCTTTATCTAATAACGAGCAATCATTTTCCAGCAATGTGTTTTTATGTTTGGGTTCATAAGACATTGTTAGGTGATGATTTTTTTGCTTGGTTATGGTGATTGTGGAAAAGACTCCAACCAACAAGCTAGGTGATGTGTTTATATATATTAGGTTTTTGAAGGAATCCATTTTTTGGGTTTCTTTTAAAACCGAATGGTTTATCTAATTATTGTAGTAGAAAATTGTTAATTTTAGATGTATGTATGTGTGTGAATATGTGTGCTGTTTAGTAAAGGATATTTATCTGCTTTGAGTTGTTACTACATTCACTGATCTTTGAGAAACAAAATCAAATTTTGCTGTAAAAATTGATGCTACGCTGTAATTAGTAATTCAGTATTTTCGAATATTTCCTTTATCTTCAAATTTTTTACATAGTTTTTAGAAAATTGAGAAAATTCATTAAGTTGGGTTTAGGAAAATATATTAGCCAAGTTGCTTTGAGCCCGATAACATGAATAAACCTATAACCACATTTCTGATTAATTCTAATCTTTGATACTTACAATGATGAAACAATTTTAGAGCATTGGGTTATGATTGAAACCTGTGATTACCTGTTGACTTCTGAGTTTCATTTTCTAGTATTTATTTACACTTCCATTATTTCAAATATATTTTTGATATACCTTTTTTTTTCATGTTCTGGTTTCATTAGTCTTATACATCATCTCCATCTTGATGTGTCATAATCGAGAAACCATCCAGATCTGGAAAAAGAAGCTGACTGAACAAGTCATTAAAGATGAAGGTAAGCATTCATAAAGTTTATTGAAGTATTCAAAGTCGAACTTGATTTCTTCAAACTTGAAAAAAATCCTGTTGTAATTGATATCAATGGAAGTATATTTCACAAGACAACAGCAAATTGAAATATTATTTTGGAAGTTGAATTTGTTTATGGAATATTTAGTTAAATAACTGATACAATAAATACTAAGATTGCCAAAAGTAAGAGAATTATACTAAAAATTTATATGCATTGAAGTTTTTACAAATTACATTTTTTTCTGTAACTTCTTCATTTTGTTTTAAATGATGATTTGCTTTTGGTCCGTGTTTATGAGATGAACTGATTATTTTTCAAAAGCTCTGAATATACTCATGATTTAAAAAATTGAAATAAAATTATTAGAATTACTAATTTTCTTTTTTTCTTCGTAGGTATTTCGTCGGCCTATGTTGTTTGATTATTTGATATTTGCAGAATTGCAAACTGAGGTAAGTTGGAACTGGCAGATACTTGATGAGAATCCATAACGTATTCAAGTGACACTTTAAAAAACCGCGACACTGTTTTTACTGTACACTAGCTTCCTCAGGCGTGTTCATACTGGTATGAATTCGCCTATTTAGTGAAAATCTCGCAATTTAGTGTTACTTGAATACACTGAAGTGATATATTTTTATGTTTTGTTTTATCCATTTCACAATCTGAAAATGAAAGTAAAGCTATTTGAAAAATTGAAACATCAATGGCTTATTTTTTATTTGAATTGATCCTTTGAAGCAGTGGTTCTTAACCTTATAGTCATGCGGGACTATTTGACAAAATTTCTGTCAGGCCATGGACCACCAAGTTGGTTGATTAGTTTGTGGTTAATATAAAGTACCTTACGATAACTACAAACAAATACAGTACAGTAAATAAATGGAATGGTTGTTCTAATTCATCTATAAATAAAATACCATATTATTTAATGTCCTTTGATCATTAGGTAAAATCTGTAACTGTAACAAAAGTTGCATTATAAATCAATGCGATTTTTGTGATTGCATACTCTTTACTAAATTGTGAATCCTTGGTTCAGTGTTACTTGAACGCATATCAGCAGTGGCATCTAACCTTTTTCGGTGCTTGTTTTTAATAATCAGAAGCGCCGAAAACATAGATATGTCGAAGAAAATGAAGTTAGGTAACGAATAGCAATATCTCGAAGTTTTGGTAAAGAAATTGCCTTTTGGCTCCAAAATTTTTCAAGAATAATTCCTGATTCAAATATATCTTTTAAGTTGCTGTCGTGTAGCATATCAATTACTTCTTCTTGAACTTCATCAGGCACCTCAGAAACGTTAACAATAAATGGATTGCGGATCAGTTTTTGAATACTTTCATTCTCGCGGTCGGGAAAATAGCGAATGAATTCAATTTTTAAGTTTTTTAAATGTAATATGTTCTTTTGTATTTCGCCTTTAATTTCAGCACTCTGTCCATCAATAATTTAATTAAGCTTATCAAACACAAAAAAGTTATTACTTTCGACCTTGTTAATCCATAGCTTGATTTTAGCGATAAACACTGATTTTGTCTTCATAAGCAAAAATTTTGCTCATGTCTTGCAACTTCAAATTTCCCGACCCTTGTAGTAGAAGGTTAAATTTATTCAGTTGCGCAAAAAATCGACCAAATAAGCAATATGTATTTGGAATTTGGACTCGCAGAACTGACCAAATAACTCTTTGTTTTCCTTGTTAGTTGTAATATTTTTACTTCCTCTCTTAATTCGTACAACCTCAACATGTTTCCTTTGGAAAGCCAACGCACTTCCGCGCGGAAAAGCAAAGTTTCATGTTCAGAGTTCATATCAGAACACAATTGTTTGAAGAGACGAGTATTGGGTGCATTCTTTTAATGAAATTTACTACTCGTATAGCTATTTTCATCGTCAAAGCAAAGCATCCTGGAAACGTCTTGGCAGCTAGTGCTTGACGATGAATAACGCAGTGCGTCGTATTTGCAAACGGATTTTTGGTTTTTATCAATGCTGCAAGACCAGAGCGAGTACCAAGCATAGCAGGAGAACCGTTCGTACAAAATCCCTCAAGCCGTTTCCACATAATTCCATGTTTCTCCACATATTGACTTGATGTATCCATAACATCTGCACATTGCGGCGTCGTTTCAAGTTCTTCAGAAAATAGTAACTCTTCTTTAAACGTTTTAGCGGCGGGTCGCATTGTATCATGTCGATTCATCTGACATATTTATTAGGATGGATCCGCGGGCCGCTTGGGATGCTTTCAGGGGCCACTAGTGGTCCGCGGACCACCGGTTAAGAACCGCTGCTTTGGAGAAATGATGAATTGCTTTTGGTCCGTGTTTATGAGATAAACTGATTTTCTATTTCAAAAGCTCTGATAATATTCAATTACCTTCACTTTCTCTTCCAGGAAGGCTTAACTCTTTTATTAACGAGTTTTTCTATTTTAGATACTAAAAATTTGCTGTCAATGTTTACAAACAAGGAACTTTCAGGTAATTATATTTTATTTGAATTATACAGTTGAATGAGGTCAGCAACAAATTTCTAATAGAATTAATATAAAGTCTAATTTTATTACAATGATAAACATAAATTTTATTTGTTTCAAAGCAAAATATAGTTTACTTCGATTTAATTTTACATTTTGCTACTATGTTTACAT
>WOGP01003768.1:2670-14783 GCA_015342065.1 Leptinotarsa undecemlineata | reverse complement strand
CTGAAATTATTACAAAAAGGAGTACAGAATGTATAACTTATTGGACTCGTCAGAAAATATGATGTAGATTTAGTATTTAGTCTACATATAAAAAAATCATCACGTGAAAAAGTATACAAAACAAATACCTAATAATGAAGTAGTAGAAAGCCAAAAACGTTCTTTCCCAAAAGTTAGTCACTCCTAAAAATATAACCCTTTCAATATGAACTTTTATTAGGCTTTCTCATAATTCTTTCAAAACAATGAACAAAAAATTGACTTTTCAAATAAATCTGTGACTTGTCATGAATATGGTTTTGTTAAAACACACTAGTATATGTTGAAAGCTTCATGATCTGTGTGTGTTTTTGAATTGAATTGACGGATCTTGGATACTTGTTTCTTATACCATGTGAATCACTTCATGGTGTGCTTCCCCTAGAGAAATTATTCCAAATTCAAGAGTATTGCTTTTGTCAATATACCTAACTATCTACTGCATTCTCAAAATTGATTTCTAGGATATACAGAGTGGTTCTAAGTTGTGATTAATAACTAAGGCAAAACAATCTAATTATGATTTTCGGATGTTACTAAAACAAATTAATAAGCAACATATATTTTCTTGATGATACTACACGGCACCTTAGATTTGTACCAAAATACATTTATTATAATTCATTAGAATATTGGATAAACAATATTTTTTTGAAAAGAACAGTATAAAAAGTTGATCAATTCTACTTTCAATAAAATCCATAATAGAGAGTGTTGCCAGGGGATTGGCGATGTTTTTCTACATGGATTGTATTTAGTTTAATTTTTTCAGGCTATTTAATTCTTATTGATGAATATTGTTGAGTCCATTTTAAAATTTTTACCGGCCAACAGGCTTGATTTCGGAGAGGACTCAAAACGGGGAAAAATTCCACCTTTTGGTATTGTCAATGTATCACATTCAAATTATTATCAAGGAAAAAAAAATTAATGAATTAATTTACAATAATGGGTAACACGTGATTTTAGTTGTACTGTTTACGTTTTGGAAAGTTCCAATATACTGATTAAATCTCATTTTCCAAGCTGATGTAATTATGGATTTTTCAATCAGTTTTATTCAGTTTATTTAGTTACTTTTATTTACCTGAGAATTTTAGTTAAAATCGAAAAGATATTGTAAATTTGCGAAGTGAATTACAAATCTGCATTAAGAAAATATCAAGAATTCTGACTACTAATATTGTCATTTTCAACTTTGGAGTCATTAAAATTAATTATTTTATAGATGTAATTGCTTGTACTTTTTTCCAGGTCTTGAACCAGAAGAGCCTGTCCAAATTACTCTGACTAATGGAGAAATAGTAGAGCCCAGTCCGCCTCAATGGGGAGTGGATATCAAATGTGGAAAAGGTAAAATTGTGTTACATATTGTTGATTTTATTAAAACTGATATCAACTATCAAATACCTAATAACCTGAAATATTTAGAATGGGGGAAGAAAAGTGGACGACATTAATCAAAATACCTTTATACTGGTTATACCTTTCTGATGATCAATTAAAAATTGAATTTAGACAGTTCCCTACCTTTCTGTTATTTGAATCAAACTCAAATAACTAGTGCCAACCTAACTTCGGCGAATAATTTGAAAATTATTTGCTACAGTTCGGACTATCTTTGTTCTTCTGAAAAATAAGACAGAGTGTAACCTGTTTCTGCATTAAAATTGAACCGTAAACTTGTGATATCGCGTCAAAATGAAGTTTGTTTCCTTGTAGAGTAAATAAATTGACAGAATTTGTTTTGACATAAGTTTAAATTCAAGAGTTTCAAAACATTTCAAATGTCCATCCCAAATTTGCCATTCTTTTTCATCAAATCATATTTTGCTATCAAACCAAAGTTTTGAGTTAATCGTCGATAACAATTGGCTAGACCAAGAAAACTGTAACTGTTTAAAATTTACTGGGATAAGATAGTTCTGCACGATTTAGATATTAATTATTAGTTCTTATCTGGATTGTACCCATTATTTCTTTCAGGAACTGACTTCAGCTATGGTCCTTGGGCAGATCGGCAAAGAGAACACCTGTTTAAATTTTTTTATCCTCAAGATTTTTTGCCCATGGAAGTGACAGAAACCACGAAACCTGGTGAAAAAAGGCAGATGCAGTCATTTGATGTCAGACTGCTAATGCAAAACGAGGCGACAATTGACATACTTTTTACCAAAGACAAAGAAACGAATGCTGTGCACATTAATGTAGGTGCAGGAAGTTACTTAGAGGTTACCATTCCCTGGGTTACTACTACCGAAGGTTATACCACTACTATCAAAGGTCAGCTCTTACACTTAGAAGCAACAACTAGTTTGCAATTCAGACACTTTATTGAGAGCGAGACATTGGAGTTTTGTGTGTTGTGTCACTATCCATTAATATGGAATGATCACCAGTTATGGGAGGTCAATTTGACGGGGTGTAAAGCCTCAGTGAACCTAATTTTTTTTCATAAATGGTTCTTCACAGGTAGGTGAAAATAAATATTCCTTCAAACACTATGTATCCCTAGTAATTGATATTTAATAATTTATTTATATCTTTCACTATTTTCTCTGTACTTCTTTCTTTTCCAGATTTAATAAACGATTGGGCTTCTAAACAACGCCCGGACTTAACACATTTTGTGCCATATACTTGGCGTTTCGGATTAACTCTTAAACACTGTGAATTATTAACTCAAGTTAACCAGTTCAACTGGATAGATTGTGGCAGTGTTGGTCAACATAACAGATTGGAAAATACTCAGTTAGCTCTGTGTGCACATTTTTTACACCTTTCTTTTGATCTACCATTTGACGAGTTCTTGCCTGAGACATTACCTGTTAATTTATCAATACAGGTAAGCGATGACCTTAAAAATTTCCTGATTAAAGCATTTTCAGTTAAAATATACTATAAAATAATAATCTAACAAGAGGAAATGACAATTTGAAATACACAGAATTTTTGTATATACATTTCAACAAACTGATTTTAAGTCAAAGATTTTTTTTTCACATTGTTATAAAGGCGCAAAAACTTTTGTGAAATATATAAAACTTTTGCCACAATTATCACTCCATAACAGTAATTTGAATTATTTAAAAATGAAATCAATAAATATGAAAATAAAAACGAGAAATACCTCATTTATTGTAAATGATTTGACTATCTATGTTCAAATGAAATAGTAATAATAATATTAGATAAGGCAGAAATCTTGACTAGACAAATACAGAAGGATTTCATTCTTGACTCATTGTGTCTGATGACACATGATTCTGGAACCTGTTGATCACTTACCTCATGACGTATGGAGTGGTCATTGCTTATTGACACTGATATGCTGATACGATCGGCACATTCTTTCATGTTTAAAAAAAGTGTGCAAAATTGTAAACTAACCATGAATTCCAAGATAATCATTTTCTGATGAATAACAAATATGATGTATACAAAATATTCAAATTCAGTTAAATAGATCTCGGATCAACGGTTAGCTTGACGTAGGTTCAACGGGTCTTACAGAAACGAAGTGACGAACTGAAATAGTTAGGCCGACAACAAATAAGGTTATTCTGCTCTCTCACACGTGGCCTCAAGTTTACCTTGCTTAAAAGGCAGCAGTAGGTCGTCGGTTTTGACGACAATTACTCAAAGAATCCAAGTCCAGCTCACCGCTAGAGGCAACATGAATTGAAATGACTCTACAATGCCCCATCGATGGCTAGTATTCGTCCTATTAGTTCAAAATGTATGGCCAGCCGGATACGGTGATGAAATCGTATGCACTGTTTAACATAATTCAGGAAAGGAGCTCAACGCTTCATAACAAGATCCAGAAAAAAATCTGTTTTTTTTTGTAAATGTGAGACAAACCTCTGTGAGATATCTTTCTTAAATATTGGATATAATTCAATATCCAGCGTGATATTAGCCGGGAAAGTAGTTGTTTTCCGGAAGGCATTTACCAGAACATACGGTAGTGCTAGTTGGGAGAAATGAATATTTTTAGATTTCATTTCGAAATATTTATTTTCAATAGTAAAAAAGTATACAAACAATGGAAGATTCAGGTAGTTTTTCGAAATTAAAAGATTATCTGTGAGATGATCATTCTTGTTGAAGTTATACTAATTCTAGTCACCTTAATTTATTTTTTTGCAGGGTGAAAGTTTAGATTTAAGTTTATTTATACCAGAGTATCACACTAGTCGTAATATTGTTTTGGCATTAGAAAAACATGCCAAAGTACTTTCAAAAGATGGTTCGACTACTAAGAAGACTGAAGTAATACCAAAGTGGAGAAACATCTGTCAGAATAGGTAATCAAGAGTATCATTCATAATGTAAACTTTTGACATTGTTCTTTTTTAGTGCTGGTTGGGTGGATTTCTGGTGGGTACCAATTGGAGCTATAAACATACTTTACACCTACCACCCTTGTCCCCCTTTAGGCCCTCAACCCCAAGCTGACATTTCTACACCTGTCAAGGAAGAAATACTTTTATCACCAATTCGTTTTCCACACCAGCGGAAACATAAAAAAATATCACCTGAAGGAAACCAAAAATTCGATCCGACAACACTTGCAGCTGATACTGTTAGTGTTGAACTGGAAATAGGACCATCTGTTATTTTGCTGTATGGGACAGCACTGAAGAATTTCATGAATTTCAAGGTGAGATAAAAAATTGATTGCTTGAGAAAAATATTTCAAGATTTTGAGTATTTACTTTTTGTAGGAAAATATTTTTGGAGAAGATCAGTCATTCACTGACATGCAGCAGGCTATGGGCTCTGATAGTAATTCTGGCTCTGAATTGAAAACAGATGAGAGCAGTAATGTTAACACCCCCCTTGATCTCAGAGATGATTTTGATAGTCGTAACTACAGACCTCTGGAAGTAGATGTATCTATAATAATGCATGACGTACAAGGCCACTTGCTAAAAGTAAGTTATTTATCATTATGAGATGACTATCAATCACACTGTGAAGAGTAATAAGGCATTGTTTTTTTGTAATTACCTTTCAGAACTCACAATCTTGAGAATGTATTGTTTCATTTCAGAATTGCACAGAAAAAGATCCTCCTTGTCCTGTAATTCTAGTTGAACGTGTTGGTTTTGAAATGAAGAAGAGGTATGACCAGACAGAACTCCAACTATTGATAAGCCCAGCAATACTTTTAGTATCTGATAATTTGCCTCGATCATCGAAAGAAAGACACTTGAATCAGGGGAAATTGGCTCTATCATCATTGCAGGTAAAAAAATGCTTTTGTTATTTCAATAATTTTTATAGTGCTTATAAGTATTGAGCATTTTTGAAATAGTTTTAATCAATAAACATTCAATTTGTGAGAGGTTGTTGAGGTTTCGAAGGTAAATTAACATTTTTCTCACAGATCCGTGGCCATGCAATGTTTTCTGATGTTGGCCAGTCATTAGATCAGGACACTGTTGAATATGCCTGGTTAGTCGAAATTCAATTAGGTAAACTTAGTGGGAAACTGACTACCCCACAGTTATATTCGATTCTTGCTTGCCTGGAAACTTTGATTCTTCTGATCACTGATGATGAAAATGAAATGAATTCACCTAAAGATGACATTTTACTGAGCCAACCAGTTGTGAAGAAAAAGAGTACACAACATGTACAGAATATCCACGTGCAACATGTTCAGCAAGCTATTCAGCAATTGCTACAACCCAAATATAATGCAAATGTAGTAAACAAATTGGGTCTACCATCTACAAGCGTTAATTCTGCTACTAAATCATTTGGAAAGGCGGATAAAAAAAAAGAGGAAGATAAGAAGGATTCTGTGAGGAACAATGTAATGCCATCTGAAGAAAATGAAACTCTAAATGAGCACAAGTTGAAATACAAGTTATGTAGACTTGCAATTGATGCTGTTGACTTCTGGTTGGTTGAATCTGGAGCAGCACTTCAGATGTGGGTAAGTATAATTATTTTGATTAATCATTAAGTGCTTAGAAAAGTAGATTGAACTTTCATTTTAGTAGTAGTACTTTTATTATCCATAAGATCACTCTGAGATCATCAACATAAATGAGTTTTGAACATCTCGTTCAATATAGTGTAAAATGTTTTATGATGTATTTATCTGTTTAAAATCTGTTTTTCCGTTAATGAGTTAAATTAATTAGTAAAATACTATAAAAATCTATTATAGTTGGGAAATTTGAGTTTGTATATAGTATCACTTATATATTCTTCAATACATTGAATAAAATAAATGATCATTGAATATTTCCAGCTGTCACCAATTCGCCTGGCAAGTTGTAATTTGCATGGAAAACAAGTCAACTCTGGCATGAGTTGTATAATATATAGTATGTCTTTGAGACAACTTGTTTGGCACCCACATAAGTACAACCATTCAAAGTAAGTACTACTTGGATCTCTATTGCTGATTATAAAAAAATTATTCTAACAAGATATTCTCAGTTACAATTAGCACTTCTCCTGCAAAGAATTATCCCCAAGTTTACTTGATTCATAACATTATTATTATCATTATTACTATTATTTCAAATTCAACTTGTTATTTTACAATTTCAACCCAAATAAATTTTCATTTATTTTTCTAGGTTTAGTGTGGATAATAATGACCTGTGGCTTGAAGTTGGTGCCGTGAATTTTGGCCCCATAATAATTGAATCTGCTATTTCGGTAGATGCAAAATATCAAAATATCCATAATAACCAGCAGAAGTTTTTGAAAATGCACGATGATCGGCATAAAAAACTATGGTTTTTATGGCCAGATCACAACAAAACAACAGGGAAATGTGGTTGCACTGGGGGATGTGTATTTTTTGGAAGTAATAAAAATGGAACAAGATTTTTCAAGCCAAGCAAAATTGATTTAGAAGAGGGTATGAATATAGCTGCATTTAGGTAGGAAAAATGTTCAAAACTATTGTTAATTTTCTATGTCTTGATCTATGTTATGACATATAAACTGTAATTATTAAACGATCGATCAATTTTTAATTACAAAAAAAAACATTTTCCTATGATATATAATTTTTTTTAGAAATTTAAAATGAGAAAATAACTTTGAATATAATTTATAATGCAAATGCAACAAAAATACTTGAATTCCTAGTGTTGAACCAATAGAAAAAGGGTAATAATCATTCCCCTCAAGGAAAATCTTTTGTATTTGAATGATTTGTCAAGATACCGGAGGGTATCTTATCATTCTTCATTCTTTTTACCATTGAGTTTTTTTTAAAGGGTAAACGACATTGGGAAAGACCCAGGATTTGGACAAAGTATTTTACATGAAGGAATGTTGATATTTCGTACTCCACCTTATATAATCTCAGAAATAACTCTTCAAGATAATCAGATGGGTTCGAAATATCACAAAAAACATTGTGAGAGTCCAAAAACTTGTGCTATTGAGAATATAGAGAAAGGATCCAATTTTACTTCCAATACAAATGAAAAAAAAGTTAACCGAAGACTCTCTTCGACTTCTATGAAGTAAGTTATTAGAATGACATTGTAAAATTAATTTATTTATTTATTTACTGCATTGCCTATTTTTACAAAATAATAAACAAATTCACACATATGTACTATAACTATCAGCTAGATGTAAGGGAAAAATATTAAAAAATGAAGTCATGAATGTCTGAATGAAGTTACTCCCTAAATATGGTTTTGAGAAAATGGTTAGATAAGCTAATTTGGCTTTCTTCAGTATCTTGTTTTGACAGATATACAGTTTGTTTCAGTTCGATTTTTTTTCTTGACTTCAGACGTTTAATTATTCTGAAATTAATTAGAATTTGTCCTATGTCACTGATGCCTTTCACGTCGTCTACAATTGTTGTCTGTGATACGACGATTCCTCGGTCAAGACCGGTCAGGAAAAACTTGTTCTGAAGCTCTAGGGAACGTGAGTTCTTCATATGCTATTCTACTGGCACAGTGATTCCATCCGAACTAAATGACGCCCCCTAGAGCTTGCTCAGCATCTGGGATCTTACAGAATTTCTGTGTAGAGTTTTTATCCAATTTGATTTTTTCTTGGTTTTAGTGGATTTTTTATTCATTGATTTTATTGTTATCTAACTTCTGTCTAATTTCAGAATTAGTAATAGTATTTAAGTAGGGTGCAAATACGCATACTTCCAAAAGAAGAAGAATTCTTTATCTCTTGAAGACGCCAACTTGGTTGGTAAAACGCTAAGAAACGTTAAGAATAGTATTTCATTTTTGGTGATTGGGAAAATTGACTATTTTTAAAATAGAATGATGTTGATTTTCCTCCAAAGTGTATTATCATTGAGTTTGTTAACTTTGTGATGTGAATAATTCATACACTAAATAAAATAAATTGAGTTTGTTAGTCGTACTTTGCAATAAGTATCTATTACGAGAGTGAATTTGCTAAAAACGGTCGATATTGTTTTATCTTACTGTTTAATATAATAAAGGAGATATGCTAGTAATTGTTTTAACATCTCATTGTGTTTTTCAATCAACATTCACTCTTTCAGAAGTACTTTGTTGAAGGAAGTGCCCTATTCAAGACTTATTGAAACGAATCCCGCAAATTTGCCTATTAAATTAGATAGCGATTCTAAACTCCAATGTGACAAAGGTAAACTTAGTGTGGGTCTTGATGTGTCTGATCATCTTCCCAAAAACAGTGTTTCCGATTCCAAACTTGCTGTGGATTATTTCAATGCACCAATAACTGACCACAAAGAACCATTCCTTCAAAGTCAGAGTGTATGTATTTAATGATGAATGTAAGATTCATTGGTAATAATAGCACTGTTTTCATTCCAGGGCCCGAGTAGCGATATTTCAGTTTCTTCCCAACCGCTTTCCAAATCCATAAACGTCTCAGAATCTCATCATTCATTGATAGCTTGTGTTAGTTTAGAAGAAAGGTTTCAGAAGGAGGTGCAAAGAACAACTTCCATGTCGAGCGAGAATCATTCTGAGGCATTTTTCTCAGCAGACGAAGATATTAATCTCAATTCCAGATGTTCCAGTTTGAGAAACTCAATATTAAGTTCTGGGGATACTTTAGCAAGGCAGGAAACCGGTAGCGTTCCAACTCAGAGGTAAACATAATTTGTATCAATTTAGATCAGTCTTATCACAATAGTTTTTCCATATTTAAATTTTTTTTATTGCTATTTCAAAAATGAAATCGTTTTTTAGATAACGATTTGAACAAAAATCCATCAGATTCAGTCTCTTATTCAAATTTATTGCACCTTCTTCAAATATCAAATTATTATTTGATTAAATAATATAAAAAATATACCAAAAAATTAGGTTCTGTTGTATATTAATGATGTTAACAAACATATGCCATAGCACTTTTGAAAGTAATTACATCAGTTTTTTCATGTAATTTTATGTGCTTTTATATTCATGGTGTCGTAGCATATTTTTTATTAGGACTTGTGATACCCTACATTTTGTATTAATTGTGTTTGGTGCCGATTATCTCAAATTTGTATACATCAGAGATACACAATTTGAAATTAAAGAAAGTTTCTCTGATAATCACATAATCAAATCATCGATCATCACATTCTGGAAATCAAAGTTTGAAATGTTTATGCACTTAATCCACATACACAGAATCAAGTCACAATCGTCACAAATAATCAATTGTTTCTTAAAGGATGTGATTTTTGAATCATTTATATGAAACCAATGAAGTTGAAATATATTTATGTTGACCGTATTTATTAGTTAAATAATTTTTTATTTCATAGAAAAAAGTTCTCCAGTGAACTTAGTATAGTTACGGATAGAAATGGGATAAATACACATAATTCATCGGGACCTACCACAGCACCAAGTTCTGCTCCAGAAGCACATAGAATGAAACTATCTACCCACAGAAGTGATCATGAGATTCATACTCCAGAACACAGAATTTTTGTTTCTGGCAAACATGTAAGTAAATTTTCTTTATTTATTATTTAACATTTGATTGAGGTATTTCCACGAAATGATTTACAAAATGGCATCTTCCACAGCGTGTTCAATACTAATATTGTTTACCTTGCCATATTCATTTTAAAGGTCACTGTTTTCCTCATGTGAACTCCCCCATATTCATTCTTTGTATTCTACTGGAAAATGAATATTACGAAATGAAATCTGGAAATATTCAACTTCCCCAACTACACTGTGGGTTTACTCGAATCATTTCTTCATGGTCCTGCTCCTGGATGAATGAGAAATATCTGCGAGACTAACCTTTGTGAGGTATCTTGCATAAATGTCTGACGGATATAATTCAATATCCAGCGTTGTATTATCCGGGGAAATAGTTGTTTTCTGGCAGGCATTTACCAGAACCTACGGGATTTTATTTGGAAATATTTATTATCTAGTAAGCACGTATTTCGTCTCGATACCGTCTTTGGACACGGTTTGTTCTTTGTATTCTTTTTACTTTTTATCAAGTTCAGTAACAGTTCTCGTTCTTTTTGTTGGTTTGACTGCATTGTGCCGAAAATTTTCATGATTTTGCAATTGTTGGCCATACTCGAGACAATATTTGTTATGTTGACACCCAAAACAAGACAGTATAATCATTTAATACGGTCACTGGCACACATTTTCATATTTTGTTAGTGATTCAATACATCATACTGAAATATCAGATTTCTTCCTGAGAACTCTGATTACGTAAGTTCCAAATAGATGGACGGTTTATAATAATTCTTGTTAACACTTCCTTTAGTTAAATATAATCAGAACATGAATATAACATCAGAATATATCATTTTTCAAAGAATATAATAATATTCTCATTTCACATCACATAAAAATTTGGAGGTTACCATTCACAACCATTCATTATGCGTTATTGACTCCACCTATATTTCCTTAGTTGGAAGATCATCCACGCACAGTCCAAGGCTTAGTTATACCCCATCGATATCCAATTATTCGTTCGGCAAGTCCTCGCATTGTACCAAATTTTCAGGAAACTATGAATTCTAATCTGAGCAATGAAAGCACCGATAACATCTTGAACGGCACTCTGGAAGATTCATCGGACACTTATAGCAATAACAGCTATGCATCGGCAGTGGGTAGTCAAGAAGACTTCACAATGGTGGATCTGCACATGCAAGTCAATAGATTGATTATTGATTCTCCAATGCTCATGTCGAGTTACGTAACACATTTGACCCAAGTCAGGTGTAGTAACTGGGGAAATTCTGGACAAACAGATCAATTCTCCCAACCACTATTTGAGAAAAATGATGAAAATAAATTGGTGTATGTTGGTAAGTAAGAAAAAATAAATTTTTAACTATAAAGTTCATTTTTCTTGCATTGTCTAGCATTCTCTATCAGATTATGTCCAAGTAATAGATATTTTTCAATAACTATTGAAAAAATTGTCAATTATTTTACCGTTTCTTATGATGCACTGTTTGGAATCTTTGGTGTAGTAATGAATATTACTGGAGTTTTTTTTCGCAACACCAAATAGTTATTTGATTTGGGGAAAAAACTCCAGTAATATTCATTTACCGTTTCTTGTTGGATAAATAAGCAAAATAGATGATAACTAACATCTTTGAACCAATTTTCAGTCCTCTCTTCCAAATCATAACCACAATACTCGCTCGAAAAATCTAATTGTAACAAACGCTCATAGAACTTCTTTGTATGAAAAAAAGCGTAGAGTACAGTGGGTGTAAATTATACAATATGCTTCCAATAGCTCTTAAGAATTCCCCAAATATTGATGTGTTCAAAAGTCAGCTGAAAAAAAAAGTTCCTTCAAAGGACTTGTTACACCAATCAACTAACCTGAGATCTTGAACTTTAGCAAATTTGGTTGAAGTGTTTACTTTCAATACTTGAGAAATTGTGTGTTGATTATATTTTATTGGCTTTTTTATAGTCTATAACTAGTTACATTTATATGTTACTTTTATTATTTATGGTTGTTTATCACTGTTTGTGTTATTTTGACTGTATATGGTACATATTATTTGGACTTTTATAAAATGGTTGTATGTAGTTATTTACATTTATACGTTTTTA
>WOGP01003767.1:0-14784 GCA_015342065.1 Leptinotarsa undecemlineata | reverse complement strand
CAATCAAAATCAGCCGAAACCCAAACAAAATTGGTATGACTGAATAGGTATTTTCAATACCTTTCAAACGAGCTGTCACTTGCCATAGGGTCCCATTTAAAATTTTTGGTCACAGTGGCCTTGTGACGTCATTTATGACTATTGCGTCACCTGTTATGACCAGTTAAGAAGCCTACATCCGTTTATTTCCACCCTCCAAATTTCATTATTATAAGTATACCCGTTCAAAAGATACGAGGGGGGGAGGGGACTGGAGGGGACTTTTGACTAGCACTGTATACTGACTTTAGATGAAGTCGACCATTACCTTTTTATTTCAAAACTTGCTGGAATCGGTACACAGAAAGATCTCCTTAGATATCTCCTCGGAAGTCCCTTCATTATTGTTTCTAGTATTCAGAAATGATTTAAAAGATTGCTTCAAGTATTCACAAGTACTATTCAGAAAAGTAACGACTATTGAAGATTGCTCAAAGATTCAGGATAATGTTACCTCATGTAAAGCTTTTTGCCGAAACAACATACCGATACATTTACAATACTATTTGGGTACAAAAATGCCTTTCAATTCCCATTTGGATTATGTAATAAATTCCTGCAGCGAAACCTTGGAAATTTTCTGCAGAATATGCGAAGACTTCAACAACGAGGCAGCAATCAAATCTATTTACTATCATTTGTTTACAGTCAACCTAATTTCGAAAGAATCATATGGATCCCACATTATAATACACATAAATTACGATTAGAAAGACTCCAGAACATATTTGAAGAGTTCTTGCATTTCAAAATAATGAAGACTCATGTAACACTTGGCATTAGCGAAATTCGATCTCACTACAGAATTCAGCATCTAGAACAACGAAGAATAATAACCGAATCAGTTTTTAATAATAAAATTATTACTCACTGTTATGTCTCACCCAATCTACTACGAGTATCAATGATTTTTATCACTTTTTGGGAAAGAAAGTTTTTGGCTTTCTACTACTCCACCTTGATACAAAAAAATGTGGGAATCTTCCAAAGAAAGGAAGGAAGTATTCAATTTTAAAATAAGTAACTCCATACATGAATGTGTAGATCATGCAAAGAAGCAACTTTTAGACACAAACTGGAAGAAAGCCCTCCTGAAACAACTACTTTCATATAAACATTGAATTACACGAAAGAAAAATTCTTCCTAAACAAATACTTTTATATGATCACAGATTTGTACAGAAGATACTTTTCTCCACTCAGTTTGTATTCCAAACATTCGATATGGAATAAAATCAGATATCATTCACATGAGTTCTACTTTAAATGAATGCTAACAAATTGCACTTACATGAAACACTGTCATCCCCACTAGTAGACACCGTGAATCTTTGAAATCACTACTACGAGTGGATGCTTCTGTTTGTATCCCAAATTTTGAATAAATAAATAAATAACACAAATCTCATTGCCACCAACCAGAGACACTATACCCAACTGGTACGGGAGACAATAGAAATCCACAAACTCATGTATAATTTCAACAGAAAAGAAGAAGCTGCGCCAGAGTAACATCAGAAATAAATTCCTTCAAACCCAAAAAAATAATGACATCGAACCCGTGAATTTATGTAGAAGTAGTTTTGATATTCAGTCACAATCATATTTACAAGTTTCATTCAATTGGTTCAATTTCATCAGGAAAATTATTGAAATTGTGAGAATGATGCATTACTAAGCCCTGATGATTCAGGAATAATGACACCTAGATGTTAATTTCATGGCTGTCACTTTCATCTCTGAAAGTTTTTTGCTGTTGAAAGGAAGCTTCTCCGCTGTGAAACTCTGTTTCAATTGCCTTACCATCAGATTTTTCATCATCATGAAGCAAATGATCGTGTAAAATCGGTCAAGGCTACCTCCCCGAATGAAACATACAACCTATTAACGACCAAAAATAAGCAGTGGAATATTACGTGTGATCCCATGGGTAGGTCATCAATCCATCAAATAGTAATATGGGTATACACTCCTTTTAACCTTGACTTTCTATTTTTTATAAGCATCCAATGAGCGCACGCTCCCTTTTGCGACACCGGCATATCGATAATATCTCTTTAATAAATGAAAGGCTTTCGAACGAAGTGGAATACTAGTGAGAAACAATCACCCCAGTTGTAGACCCCTTCAGTCGCGTTACTTTTCATTGTGGCCAGTTTCAGTGGAAATCAGGGATTGTTCGCATGTTTCAGGTAAATCACTATCTAGTAATATTAATTATTAGACTCTGCTGTCCAATTAAATACTCTAATCAGCGAAGCATATTATAATAATAATAATAATAATATAACTTTATTGATAGAAAAAATTGTTACAAAAAATTATTTAAAAAAGGCGACAACAAATGAACTAAAACAACACAAATTCGACTGTCAGTGGTGTGCATGTAGCCTGTAGCATGTAGCCACCTTCGAATTTAAATTTTATAATATATAAGCATGTCTAATATGCTATTGAAACAGTGGTCACTTCATACAATACAGAAAATACAAAACACCCAATTTTCTCAACATAAACATAAACAAAGATAAGAAAATATATAACAACACTTTCTATACAGTAATACCAACCTCCACAAGTTCATGAACAGTAACCCAGAAAACACACTTGTTAGATTTACATAAATATGACAAAATTAACAGGACATGTTTATGTAATACATTTACGTAAATATTCCGTTACATTTCTAAGATAGTTTTACCCCCTATTTACATAAATAATTTATGTGAAGATGCCGTAGCTAATATGTAAAAATTGACGTCAGTATAGTATATTATGTTTTACTTAACCCCTATGTGAAGTTGTTACTTCAATATTACGTTCGCTGTGTTTTCAGGTTGGTAACATCCAAAGACACACTTGACTTTTTGACTGATGAGAATTATATGTTGGTATGTGTGAAGTTCTTTGGGAGAGGAAGAGACATTCTTATCAACGTTGAGATTTGTGTTTTTGTTGAAGAGTATTTTTTTACAAAATAAAAACTGTGGAGGCAGAGCTTGGTAAGGAAGTTTTGGTTTTTGAAGGATGTTGTTTCCAGTTAATGATTCCAAGGTTTTCTGCGAGCGAGTGTTATATTTGTTTATATTTACTCACTGAAATTATATACAATATATGTTAAATAATGACATCACTGTCATGTAAAATCAGGTTGTATTTGTGGCGGACATTTCGCCATAACAGGGATGTAAGTTTTACATAACACCGTTGCATAACACGTATTATCAGTAATGTAACATTTATATCAATTCTACATAATTGTGTTTGCTGGGAAAGTCTGTTTCAATCAATCAGAAATTTTTCAAGTTTCTTCTTGAATCCTCTATAACAATAAGTTTCTTTTATCCCAACAGAAATGAAATTGAAAAATTCTGGCACTAAGTACGAAAAGCATTCCTGTCCTGTAGATTTTGAAGCTAGCGATGTACTGAAATAATTGGACTTGTGTTGTTTCGATCTAGTCTCCGAAAATTAAATTCAAAGCAGGATGCAACAAAGAAATAATGCTTGCGGATATCGAAAATCCAAATTAGGGGTATAACAAATCAGATGAATATTATAAGGGTTTGTTTGGTAATATTTCTAGAAGAGTTTTTTTTGAGGATTTCCAACTTTTTAATATGCTTTTCGAGTCACTTCACCACCCTAATATCGCATATGTCAATCTGGATTCAACCAATACGTGATAAATCATTGTGGGATGTTTTTTCAAGGACAAAACACTTCAGAAAATTCTTCAAGGCTCTCCAAGAGCGATATAGTGATTCACATTGGATTTGAAACGCTGGGGATTAAATTCATTTCAAAAAACATACACAGAAAGTGTATTCCATATAAACACCGTTCCCCAACTGGAAGAGTTCTCAAACAGTGAAGTTCGAAGTGCGAGACTTCAACGCCTAAACGATGAGCAGCCACAGCCCGTCATAAATTTCTGTGTGTACCGCTCTTTGTAGAATATGCCAAGTCACTTGAACACTTTATGTGAAAGTATCTATAGAAAAGAGACAAATCTCCAACCTTTCCTCGATGTTGCAGACTACCTAGGTTGCAAATGATGTTTGCGTCTCCAATTAGGTGAATGGCTCAGGAGAAATCACACCAATTTACCTTTAATTTAACTTACTTTGATACCGTTTTGTACATATGGTACGATTTCAATGAATTTTTTCTGAAGCCAAATAAAGTATAATAATAATAAAGTATAATGGTTACTCCAAAATATGTTATAGATTCAGTCTGGGTTATTTTAAAATTATTGCTAATTTTGAGGTTGATCAATGGGGGATTATAGTTTCCAAAACATGAGAAGGACATGTGAAATGTTTTTCTTCTCAAATTGATTGTCAATAATCCATAATCGAACCAGTTTTTAATAACCTTCGAATCATTCTGCATGATGTCCAGGTTTTCAGATTGGAATACTATGGCGGTATCATCTGCGAAACTGATGACTTACTCAGACAGGTCAATATTGAAAAGATTCTATGTATAAAGTACGAAGAGAATGGGGCGTAGAACAGTACGTTGCGGTACGCCATACTCTACAGTGCACTCCGTACTCAAACTGCCATTGATTAATAACTGCTATTTCCTGTCACTCAAATAATTTTCTAATACTATTCTGGCTACTTCACGATAACCCTAATCCTCTAAAATATGTAATAGTTGTGAGTGGGGGACCGTGTCGTATGCTTTAGCAATATCTAAAAATACGCAAGCAGATTTTTTCCATTATCTGAACTTTTTGATAACTTTGATGTTGAATACGCAAAAGAGAGTTGATTTATTTTGTTGGTAACTGTATTGGCGGGTACTTATCAGTTGATGCTTTTTCAAAGAGTTTTGTAACATTAGATATTATAGGTATCGGTCTATAATTTTTAGTCAATTATGAATTGGTTTGATTATTGCTTTTTCAAGCTGCTGGGGCAAATATCAGATATGAAGATGTTATTTATTATGTATGAATCAGTTCTAGAGACATCATTTTTTATTTCACTCAAAATATTCGCTATTATTTGGTCAAAGCCGGGAGATTTATTATATTTCAACTCCACAATGAGTTCTCTGATTTTTTTCATCTCTGGGTATTTGAAATAAAGATTGCTCTTTGACATTTCTATTTGATAGATAATTCGGTTTTTTTTATCTTGCTAGCTGAATTAACTCCAACAGAAGTAAATTTTTCAGCAAACGTATTGGCCATATTTGAATTATCATCTGTAGTTATCGCATCATTAATTTCAAATTCATTTTTGAATTCTGTTTATTTTTTTGACTTAGTAATGTCCTTTACAATATCCCAAAACTTTTTATTGCTATTACTTTTGATTTTCGAAAGTAAATAATTAAGTTTATTTATGTATGATAGGAATTGCAATATTAAGTTATTGTCTTCAGGATCCCTTTTTGAAGCTTTGTACATTTTATCTCTATTTTTAATAAAATTCAGTATTTCATCTGTTATTCACAGTTTATCTTATGGTTTATTTTTATCTTGACTCTACTTTCCTCTAATCATTTTATCATACAAAAGATCGTTTTATTCAGTAACACTGTTTAGTGCATAAGAATCAAAGAGCACAAATAAAATTTAGCACTCAACATTCAAAAAGGAAATGTGGTTCTTTAACATTATAGACATTTCATTGTTTTCAATGATATTTCATGTAGATTTAGTAGTACAGACCCCTAACTCTTTAAAAATATAATAATAATAATGAATCATTATTTTACCTTTTGACAAAGTTATACAATTTGTATAGGTAGATCGGAGACTAGAATTTTCTGAAAAAAGATAATGAAAACTACATACTTATACACATAAATTCTTAAACAGTAATAACAGTCATTAACAAGAAAATCCTTAAGTTTTCTTTCGAAGATATGCATGATTTTGGATTTTTTCATTATATCTGGCAAAAGTTGATTTGATTTTCGCAAATGGTACAAAAACATTGTTTTTGTCTTGTATGAATATTATGCTTAGATTTATTTGGTACAAACAACTCATTTCTATTCTCAAAAACAGACAAGCATAAGTCAACAATAAAAAGATTGGGAAGTGTTACAATTATGACACTAATGATTCATTTGAGTGTTTTGTGCTATGAAGGTATCAGAGCAGTGAGAAGGAAGACCCCAGAAGCACACTCCATATCTCAGTCTGGAATCAACCTGAGCATAGTACAGCCTCAGCAGGTGATCAACATTTCCAACCACCTAATATTTCGGAACTGAATAGTTATAATTATTTTCATAGGGAACTCACAGTGTTTGTTTGAAGGTGATTGACAATGTTTCATGATGAATTTCACTAGTTCGGACTTCCATTGTCTAATATATAAAATGATTTGAAATCCCTGAAACAACTAAAAAAAGGAGAATTACAAATGAATAGCTGAAAATAACAATCATATTAAGCAAAAATAACCTGATATGAAAGAATAGTGAAATAAAATACAAGTAAAAATAGAATGTTCGAAAAAAAATATATAGAAATATAACTGAAAATAAAAATAAAGAGTTAGAAGATTCCAAGCCTCGTTAGTTCACGACGTTTCGATTGTTGGTATCTACAATCATCTTCGGGTGATGAGTGGACTCATTTCTCAGAGAGATGACTATTTATGGGTCGTTCGGGTACTTTCACATATCCCCGCTTTCCATTTTTCCCACTGAACCAGTGAAGCGGTTTTTGTTCAATCGTTCTATTTTAACGTGTATTTTATTTCACTATTCTTTCATTTCAGGTTATTTTACTTAACATAATTGTTATTTTCAGCTACACATTTTTGATTTCTCCTTTTCGTAGTTGTTTCAGGGATTTCAAATCATTTTATATATTAGACAATGGAAGTCCGAACTAGTGAAATTGAACCCACATTGGTTCTGCCGACTCGACCGTTCATCCATGTGAAGACCTAAACTCGCACATTCTATTGTTGAAGTGTTTCAATAAGCATTTGTTCTGAAACTGATGGTATCGCATTCCCATTGCCGTTGATGAAATCTCATTGAATCAGTTTTCTTCACTTTCAAAAACGAATTGTTTACAGAAGAGTATTTATTAAGACTTCCATAAACTTGGTTTTGAATATTTTTCTTACAAAACTGAATCTGATTCGTCAAAGATCATAATCGACGTATCATCTCCATACATTGTTATGAATGTTTTGGGTGCTGCAAACAATATGGGTTCCAATGTCGACCCTTGAGGTACTCCTAATTGCTGTTGAGGTACTCCTATGCTATACCTCACTGTACAGTTTACTCAAAAGAATATTATGATCCACACAGTCGAAGGCCCCGCTGAGACCGCAGAAAATCCCATCAGGGCACTCGCCTGCTTCAATATAGTTCACAATCTACCTAGGATATGAATGTATAGCTATCGTGGTGGATTTTCCATTCAGAAACCCATGTTCGTTTTTTGTAAAGATATTATTATGATGACAGAATGATAAAAGTCTGTTTAGAAGACACATTCAGGAACATTTTGATACACTTGTTGAAAAACCAAATGTTTTGTGTTATTAGACCACATCGTAGAATTAGCTTGTAATAGCAAATAGCCAAACAACCCTTGGGCGCTTTCTTTAGATATGTGATGGAATTGGCGGATTCTTAATAAAAATCCATAACGTATTGAAAAAACGTCACTGTAATATTTCTACAGAAACGCAACACGTATTTCGCCATACAACACCTTCTTCAGGGGTGTCTATACTCTATGATTATGTATAGACACAGAACCAGTGTTGGACACTGGTTCTGGTTCTTCCTTTATCCAACTCAAAGTAACTGAAATTCTCAACGTTTGGAAGAAATATCAATAGTCGCAATAGCCTACTATATTATTTATATATTTTACACCAAAACACGCACTTTTTCCAAACATAGTCTTCCCGATGTATCATATTAGCTTCTTCAGGAATTGAAGTAAATTGCTTGTTTTGGATTCATTCTACGTCAAAGATTCAAATTTCACCTTTCGATAAAATATACAAATAAATCAAAAATTCCATATAGTTATGAGACTAGTGTAGCTCCAATGAACCAGGCTGTTAGTTACAGAGTGGTGGCGGTGGTGGCTGGAAATTCGGACGCTGTGACGCTGAGCAGTCTCAAGGCTGACACTCAGTACCAGGTGACCGTCGCCGCAGTTTGGGCCGGAAAGAAGTACCGGAGTAGGCCTATTGTCTTCCGAACCCTGGGTGAGTCGATTTTTATGTATGTGCCCTAGTTCCAGTTAGTGTATTGCCATTGTTCACTATAATGCAACGCATATACTTTGTTGAAATATAGTAAAGAATAACTGAGACCCAGGTGCATGGTCATACTGTATTCAGTTCTATTGATTTTCGTGGAAATTTCTGTAAGTTGTGTCATAAAACACGGTTTTCCCCACAATGATATGGCGATAGAAATGTATCTCGTTTGACGATTCGTCAATATGTATCCAATTGTTGATTCAACGTGATAAAAGGAATGATGAAAAAGTTATTTGTAATGTTTCGGCTATACATCGAATTTGGACTAAATTCTAACAACAAATTCTAATAGTGGAGAAGTTAATACGTTCTTTCTCATACAATCTTTCTTAATTAACAAGACAATTACCGTCTGTCGACAGATCACTGCCTATATGACGACACATCTTTCGAATTTAAATAATCAGCATTGAAAAATATAATGAAAGCAATGCGTCATCGATCATCCAAATTTGATATGTGAGCAAATAGTATTACGGTAAGTATGTGGTGTAGCCAAAATTCGCACTGGTAGCCTATATGTTTGCTTATCAGCATACTTATTAGCTTGTCGCTACATAACCTATTCTTTCACAGTGGCTCACGTACCGGTATACAGTAGAGCTTAGTAGGTTAGTTAGATGAGCTTTTGGTGGGAGCCAACATTCCACCGTACAGGGTTGAGTGTCCTGATTACTGTGTTCCAAAGCTAGAATACCTTCCGTCTACTCAAACTGCCGCTTGGCAGTCCAGCAAAATCAATATCTAACCTTTTATTGTTGAAAGTTTGCCTCAAATGCTTTGTTTCCTCTTTATCTGTTTGCCTTTGTTGTACCTGGCTCCTGGTGCTCGTTCCTCTCGCGGAATCTGGGGTCATCCCTGTTCAATTCGTTGTGTAGGTCACACCGAGTTGGGCTAGAGTGTGTCCAAATTCGCACGAAGTTCATCCTATCACTGGATACTTAAATCCAGATCCTAGTAGATATATTGGGTATATATCTAGGAGCGTTTAAGGCCTTCCACAGGCAGAAGTTCATAAGCCTTTGGATCTGGAGCTTGTTTGTTTCTGCGCACTGACCATAGGCAGTGAAGGCATTCAAATTGATAGGATGTAGTATTGTCTTGATCAGGAGCAGTTTCACTTGAAAGTCCATGGTACTTTTGTGTCAAATGATGAGATAGAGATTGTTCGTGGTTGCCTATGTGTGATATGGGATCTGAATATTAGTTTTTCTTCGAGGGTGACCCCAGGTCATCCGTGTTGTTGCTGGTAGCCAGTGATTAGCTGGTGACTGGTGAAATTAGGCAGAAGAACTCTGTCATCCGCGTAGAGAAACAATTTGTTGAAGTTGTTCTCTGGCTTAGGCACATCTGTTGTATACACCGAAAATAGGTATAGAGAAAGAAGTGTGCTTCAAGGACTCCTGCTTCCGGAATTCTTCAGATGAAAAGTTTCTGTTCAACTATGCATTGACAGTTTTGGTCAGCTAGATTGATCAGATGTGGCCTAAGCTAAATGAAATGTCTATCGCATACACAAACATCAATCAACACGAAAGTTACGTGTTTTTTTGATATACTGGTATCTATATTTTTGTTTTGAATTATCTTTGGTTGATGATTTGACGGGGCGAAATAATTAATGTGTAGGAGTTCAGCAGCGGTATTTAGGAGGTGTTCAACAAAGCACCATTATGGAACAAGGTGCAATGTACGATTGCCGTATGAGCAACAAGTGTGGAATTGAGAACTTCCAGAAAAAACTTTGTCAATAAGAGAGTTACTGCTGATCTGCAAGACCGTTTCGCCTGCCATGTGAATAAGCAATATCCAAACATTTTCCAGCCTGAATTGAAACGGAAACTTCTAAAAAAAATGGCTTCATGTTCTAGTTTCATATAACATAAGATACTCATGGACTCTAGAAATATGAAGGTGAAACAAAATTGATTTATCAACTGATGCCTTCAACCTCAAAACCAGACAGTCGAACTCTGACAAAATGTACTTTTTTCAGATGAAATCAGCATTGCCTTCATGCAGATAATCATTAAATTCGGATCTGAAATAACTCTATGCAGACGAGCTGTACTTCAGGCTTTCGATCTGATCCAAAATTCAAGAAAGGAACCATAACTCTTAGAAACGCATACTGTTCAAGGCAAAAGTGTGTCTGCTTTCTATGCAACAAACTGAAGGAAGGTTTGTTAATTCGGTACTCGAACTCATTGTTCAACCATGGGAAGTTGCATTCTATCCATGTAGGATAACACCCACCGCACGTCAACATGGAATTTGAGAAATACCTTGGATAGAAAAAAGTGACCATTTTGAACTGGCTTCAGTCCTCATCAGATATGGATACGATAGAAAAATTTTGACATCAGTTCGAGAGGAAGGCCAGAGACAGGCCAGAACGGACTGAAGCTTAAATAGTGGAGAGAAAAGATAACATTGAACATTAATCCCAAAAGAGTTGAATGAAGTTTTCCTTCAACCTATTTTTCCAGATCAGGAAAAATACCATCAATTATGTTCTCTCAGTAACAGGAATTGAAATGCTTTCATTTTTTATTCCAACAAATTTCACAGTAATAGTGGAGTTTAATAATTTATTCATTTCATGAATATAAAAATAAAGCACATCTGGTAATTTTATATGAGTTCAGTTTTGCATCTCCATATATAGTTTACCACAGGTCAGCACTGTTGCGTGCTTAAACTCAGTGAGTTTTGTAACATGGAATCAATTACATTCCCATATAATATTTTTCACATAGTAAATATGCTCTCTCAAAAATACCATTACGTTAACTTTGTGATCTCAGTTGATACAACTGATGAAGTTAGGTTAAATTAGGTTAGTTACATGGCAGTGCTTAATCGTCGTAAGCTTTGTATGCGGCTAGTCATCCTCCACTAAGTTTCTATGACCTATAACTTCACCTCCCCCCGCGTTAAGCAACTCCCCCCCCACTATTTTTTTCAATGGCATGGGGATTCTAGTGATACATCAGTTGAAAGGTCTTGTATTACCTCTGTAATTTTTTCGAAATGGGTTCATCGTTATTGAAAAATTAAATGTTGAACATTTTATTTGATAAGAAACAAAATTCACTGTCGTTCATGTTAATGAGGAAATCAACAACAAATAATATCTGTGGGAATAAAATACACGGATTAATTGTTCAAAATGACCACCACCTCGTTCCATACAATTATACAGTCTATTCTCGAAAGCGTTCCGTACATTATTCAAGATGTCCGGAGTCAGCAATCGGCTTTCCCGAACAATTCTGTTGCAGGTGTTTTAGATTTGTAGGCTTAGACTTTTGACTTCAGGTTTCCCCACAGAAAGAATTATATCGGTGTGAGATCAGGTGATCCAGCAGGCCACTCCACTCCTTCTGCCGATCCAACGCATTGGAAAACGTTCGTCCAAAAACTGTCTCAGGCAAACATCACAATAGGGGGTGCATCATCCTCTTGGAATATTATTTAATTTTATACTAAATTGTCATCATTTTCTGATATTGTGTAATCATAGTATGTATCTACACAGTCTTGTAATATATTTAAGTATGTGTCTTCATTGAGATTAACTTCACTGAAGAATGGTCCAATAATATGATTACCAAGAATGCCGGCCCAGAGATTCAATTGTTGTGGAGTTTGTGAATGTGTTTCCATCATCAAATGAGGATTCACGGTGCTCCAGTAACGACAATTATGTCTTTTCACTTCACCATTTAACATGAAAGAACTTTCATCTGAAAAACATGTATTGTATAATAGGTTTGGGTTATTGGTCAATATCTCGCCCAACACCTCACAAAACTGAAGTTGACGATAAGGATCATCTTCGTTTAATTCCTAAACTAGCCTTATTTTGAATGGATGGAATTTTTAGGCTTTCAAAATCCGAAAAACACTAGTAGCTAATACCCGAGACGCTCTAGCTACTTGTCTGATAGATTGTCGATTATCCATTTGTACATGTCCTAAAACTGCAACTTCAACTCCGTCATTTCTGACACGACGGGTTACTTCATGTTTTCTGTTGTGAACAGAACCTGAAGTTCGAAACTTATCCTTTAACTGTTCAACATATTGATGGCTCATGTTGTGGTCTAGATGAATCGTATTATAAATTCTTGCAGCAGCTTAAGCACATTCATTAATTTGGTAATAGATTGCAACAATTTCTATTCTTTCTCCAGTAGAATAAACCATGTTGGAAACAAGGATGACTGAATACTAATTCGTGAAGAAGTGACACTGGCCAACTATCTACTTTTTGTTCGGCGACAACTAGATTCAACAATAGACCAGTGCAGAGAAAACTAATAGTGTAGTCCATTTCAAAACGTTCAATACTAATTGAATTAATTTCACAAACCTAAAAGACCTGCGACAGAGAATTTTTCGGAAATGCCGATTTCTGACTTGGGATACCATCAATAAAGTGAAGAACGTTTTCGAAAGTAGACTGTATTATTCTATGTTACTATAAGCAGGTCATTTTGAACACTTTATCCGTTGATTCTGTGGCCATTGATATTACTTTCGTTGATTTCCTCAGTAAAATGGGCGACAGAAAAATTTCTGTTTTTTCTTAAATAAAACGTTGAACATTTAATTTCTCAATAGCGACTGAACCACTTTCTGAAAAAAGTACAGAAGTAATAGAGGGACAAAAGACCTTTCAAACGGTGTATCACTCGAACCCCCATGCCTTTAAAAAATAGGGGGTAGCTGTTGATCACTGGGGAGTGATGCTTCGGGTATGATTTCCATATCAAAATTAATTTCCATAGAAATGAAATTTGACGTGTTCTTTGAAAATTTCGATTGAACGTCCGTTTCTGACTTACAAGAGGGTCAAATTTTCATTGGAACGCCCTGTATTTGCACTACACTGTAGTAAAGTTTGTCACACACCCTTAGTTGTCCAGTTCCCAGAGGATTTCACCTCTGGGGGTAGAAGATTTCATTTTTTTCATTTCGTTTTAATGGGTATAAAGGGTAAAATATAAAAAATGTTACTAAATCTGGGCCCGGCACAACTTTTGGTAACCGAAAAACCTCGAAATTTTCGGACATTTTTCGGTTTTTTCGCATTATCTCTAAGGGGAATGGTTGGTTCTAGCGAAAAACAGTTTCCATAACAAAGTTGTAGAGCATTAAATTTCCTACAAATTTCATAAATAATTTTTTCTTCTACGGCTTATAGGGAGCGAGCTACAGTATCTCAAAGATGGACCATTTTACTCAAAATGGTAAAAAAAAGCCAAATAGCGCCTTCTTTTTACACGCTTCATATTAGCTTCACCTGTATGTATGTTTGTTTGTAACTCTCCAGGTAGGGATCTGTATTGACAGAATTATCGGCATTATTGCTTGATATATTGTTGGGCAGGTGACGCTGTACGTAACCTCATTGATATTTCTTGATCTAATCGCGGGGAGATTTCGCTGCACGTAACTATCAATTATTGCTTGATATATTTGCGGGCAGATGGCGACGTAAGTAACTGTCAATTATTGCTTGAGCTATTCACGGGCAGATGCCGCTATACGTAACCTCCTTGATAGGTTGTTCAAAAGAAAATCAAAATAAAAATCATATTCTAGGAATTATAAGTGTTAGCGAAATTTTGTACTACAGATGAAATATTTGAGTATATTCAATTGCACGTGATTCAGTACAGAAAAAAGTTTTGAACAAAATGGAAGATATATTTCAAAATCTTATTCGAAAGCAAACCAGAATATGGATTTCAACAATGAAAACTTTATCGTAAATTGTACACCTAAAAAATTCTGTTACTCAAATATTTCAAAAAGTCGAAAAATTAGAATTGAGGTGCTTGACATACATATCAAATCAAAAGAATGATTTAAAAAATAAAATTATTCACGGAAAAAATATTTTTAGTCCATTAATATTTTGAATGGAACTTCAAATCAAAACATCAAGACAGAATAGTTTTTTGAAATTATTACTGCAAATTTTCTCTTTACTTCGAAACAAATTTTACAACTGTCTGCCCTCTGTTGGAGACTCAGTGCATTTCACTATTACTATAGAATTTGAGACTTCAAACTTTATTATGTTGTTTGAGAGGAATTTTACATTCGTACGCTGTCTGTTGAATATTTATAATACTAGTGACTAGAACTTGAAAAATAAATATTTTTGACAGTAAATCGGACTAAAAAGTAAAAAATAAATATAGTTTAAAAAACAACGGGCGCCTGATATACAGAAATATGGCAAAAAGCGCCCACGTTTTTTTCACAATAATACTAGTATTTTTCGTTCGTTATTGTTTCAAACTTATTTAAATTTTTTTTAACTATATTCATTCATGTATGTTATTACAACTCATACATTGCATTGCATTGGATGCATTTTCGAATTATATTTTGGTCCGATAAAGTTCTGCAGACATATCTACTCACTCCCCCCCCCCCCAAATTGATAACT
>WOGP01003766.1:0-14785 GCA_015342065.1 Leptinotarsa undecemlineata | reverse complement strand
ACTGTCTTTATTTCAGTTCTCCAGTCGATACATATAAAAACGGTGAACAATTAGTTTTTGCATCCGCCAAGGCTGATACGATTTATTATGTTTACATTGACAGAATCTGAAATACAATACGTGACATTTGTTTCATAATTTGTTTGTATTTGTTTGTTTTGTATTTGTTAAAAACATATTTGTTAAAGAAATTTTTCCACACCGCTAAGTTACTTTTGCGGACTATATTACATTTATCTATTCGTGTCATGTGGTTGTTGATGAAAATAAATATTTAACCTTGTTTATCTACTTTCTTTGTCTATTCTAACAAAATAGTATTCTGTCAAAGTCATAGGGACTCCATTATCTTATTATGCCCAGGGCCTCCAATAGGATAAAGACGGCTCTGACAGACTCACCGATAATCCTATGGTGTACTGAACAGATTTAATACTAAAATGCATAATGTGAAAATTTTATGACCATTGATCATATATAGATAGTGCTAATAATTTTCATCAACTAACGGGTCAACGTATTCAGAAGATACTTGGATATGTTCCGTTGTTCCCGATACAAAAAATATTTTCAAAGAATTTGAACAATAATTTTTTTCGATGGGACATCCAGTATATATTAATAGGCAGGTTTTCAATACCTAATACTTTCAGTAAAATAGAAAACATAGGTACACATTCAGAAAGTTTCAAAAAATTGTCAGTGCGACTTTGATATCGATTTTCAATTCGAAATTACATTGATCCCAGAATTACAAAAATAATCTCATAATAATGACATTAATTTCCAGTTGAATGTAGAAATTTCGAAATTGAAATTAAAATTTCGGGATTGAAATCGAACCTTCAAAGTGACCCTTTTGTGATTCCGTAACATCAGGTTTACTAACTTATTTTTATGATTATAAATTTTACTCAGTGAATTATCAATACACCCACATATTTTCCCATTGGGTAACATGAAACCGATCACCTCTTACGAATATCCGCCGCCAGTTTCTCACGCGTTTTCGAAAAACAGGAAACGGCCCTGATTGTAACCCGATTGAAAAAAAGGATACCACCGGTATTGGGTGCCACACGGTACATCCCCCGACACAGTTACCATCTGTTAGCACCGTCTCGATCTCACCTGTCTCGGCTGTTTTGATTTTTTTTTGCGTTTTTTGCCCGTATTCCGGCCTGCATGTTATGCGGTTTCTGCTGTAAACTCAATTATTATTATTTTTATTGTCGGGCATATTGGTCTGGGCGGATACGTAGGTGGAACTCTATTGTTGACGATTTGGGTTTATATTTTGTGTTGGAAAATTACTGTTATTGCTAATTGCACTGCCTTTCGAAACCTTTATTTCGTTAAATTATTTGAGGAAGGAAAAAACAGCACATAATTTCATACAAGGTTTTCAAGAACAATTGCAATAATATATTATACGCAATAACAAAAAATTCACTGTCCAAAGTGATTTCAAATTCAAGGAACTCATTGAAAAAGAATGGGAACTTGCTCATACTAGCTTTGGAAGGAAATCTGCAGGTTCCTAATCTTGTAAAACATAAAATATAAAGACTGTCTAAAATCTAGAAGCTTGACCACAGATAATTAATGCAAAAAATACTTCCATTTGAAGACATTTATTATGACTCAAAGAATAACGATTTTTCTTGATATCAAGAAATATGAAAAAACAGTAATATTTCGTGAACATGGTTTTATATCTGCCAATATAACATACAATTCCTGGCAAAATTCCTAAGGAAATGAGGAAGTATTTATGAGGAAAACAGAGCTAACTACATCTACGTTCAATATTTTGAACATCAAACTCTAGAAAAGCCATAAGGATTCGTAGCATGGATCATTCAAATATCTGTTGTTATTAGGTAGAAAAGTGTGTTTGCAGGAAACACGCAATAATAACAATCAAAGGACATGAGATAATGTGTAAATTTGTATTTATCAGCAATTATCCAACCTACCTTACCAAAGATAAGAATTCCTCTCAACCAAATACTAAAATCTCATATAATAATCCTTTTTCATGGCTGAACACACTATAGTATTTATTCATTTTATTTGCTATTCACCTCGAAATGAGATGAAACTTACAGACAAGAAGTAAATTATTTTCTCTTTAAAAAAACTAATTAATACAGTTTATTGTATGATTTTCACTATAAACGGTTTTTCAAAAACCGCTATACAATAGCTTTCTCACACATTATTATACGCTTGAGAAAGCTATTGTATAGTGAAAATCATACAATAAACTATATTAATTAGATTTAATATAGATTATCCGTCTGCTGCTTCCACAGCCAGCATTTTGAAAGTGTGTTTGTTAAACTGACAAACGTTATATTATGTAGAAAGTTCAATACAGAACAGATACAGAATATCCACTCAACGTGCACCACAATAATAACACGTCCTCATTATCATATGTCAAATATCAGGGCCACCAATCATGCTAAAGGCAACATGGATAGTCCGTTCATTGGCAACTAACGGGAAACAGAGGAATTACTAACTTACCCCATATCGATTATGTTTCATCTATTCTGAATACAATGAAGAATAAGATTTCGGATTTTGAAAATAGGTTCCGAGTCTTATAACAAACTTAATTTAAAGCAACTTTGGATGGACATGAAAAACCGACGTGTTCAATTTGCATGGAAAGAAGAAAATTCACAAAGTCTCTATCGATCCATAAGTTGCCCTGTATTTTAGTAATTGATTTTAAAAGATTTTCTCAAACAGAAATATTTAGAGGCAAGTTAGATGTTGCCGTCAAATTTGCTCTAGATGGATTAGACATGAACAATTATGCAGCTGAAAATGTGACTCCTTGTCGTTATAATCTATATGCACTTTCGAATCACAGTAGATCTACCTACAGCGGACATTATACAGCATTCTGCAGAGATCCTTATACTGGCACGTGGCACGAATACAATGATTCACACGTGTTATCAATTTCACCAAAATCGATTGTGAGTGGAGATGCATACATCCTCTCTTATGAAAAGGAAGAAACAAGTTCGCACCTTTGAGCTTTTTGAAATGTTATTTTTGTACTGTTGTTTTTAATGTTATAATGAATTAGTTATGTAAGATTTATGATATACTATATTTTCATTATTTAAAGCAATGAAGAGCTCAGTGATGAGAAATATTCATAAGAAATGTTAATGTGTTTATAACAATAAAGATTGGTCTCCACTTTCTTCACCTCAGCAAGCCTTCGAACAAAAACAGATACGAGAAGATGAACGTTATAAGAATCATTTCAGATTACTCTTTGGATAACGGTGAATACATAGCTGTAGTAAAATCAGAATTTCCCTAACTGAATTGTAAACTAGTTCTGTAGGGAGCTTATACAAAGTGGGTCATCAACCAGGGACGGAAATTTTAATGAGAATCCGGCAAGTCTCTTTGTAAGTAGAATTAAACTCATTACAAAACCTTCTTATCCCCTGAAATTTGTAATAAAAATAGGGATTTAGTGATACCTCAATGAAAAAGCCTTACGATTTTCTGTGTATTGCTGCTTTGCTTTCAAATCTAACCATTCAGAAGATATGGAATGCGTTTTCTGAAAATGTGCTTGATTATAAGGTCGCTGGTTATGACTAAGGGGCTCAACTGAGTCTCCACGGTCACCATAGTCTACTGATTTTTTCTGAAGCACTCGAATATTTTTTGTATTTTCCTAAAAACATTGTGTACATTTCAAAAACTGATTTTCAAAAATGAAGTAGCATTGGATTTAAAATCCCTATTTCTCCTACAAAACAACTTTAGATGTTTTCAATTCTTTCCACACAAGATTTACTTATTGGAAAACATTCACAAATATTTGTGCAAAAGTACCTCCTAAGCATTTTTACCGAATCTCACCATTATACATTACATCAAGTCTTTATGAGGACAAAAAAAACAACTTCTGTGGTTCGTGACATTCAGTTATTTTCAAGTTATCACTTAAAATTCGATCAACATCCGTAAAGCCACCAATTCAGCCTGCATCACATCTGTTCCGAATTTCTCGACTCGCCATTATAATTCAGGTAAAGCTGTGGCACAAAGGAAAAGTCGTATGAAGCAGATGTTGTGTTTTGCACAAGTGCAAATGTTCCAAAACAAAATACCATAATATGAAACACCCGAGGAAGTGTTTTTGAGTTGTTGAAATTCTCCGAAGTCGTGTTTGTGTACGATATTTCGCTCGAGAATATGTTATTGAATAATGGTCCGTGTTTGTCTCCAAGACTAGTATAAGGGCCATTTCACAAAATTTAAGTTTGCCTTCATCGAAAAGTATGATTGATGCCTGAAGTTTCTGTCATTCGATTCCAGTGGCGGTACAAGACCTAAATTTAATGTGGGAAAGGTACATTTCGCGAGGACCTCTGATAGTGCTAGAAAAAGGATTTATAAAATTTAAAAAACTTGACATTGAACATTTTTTTATTCATTAAAAAACACTTTCTATTCATGTACCTTTTTGAACTATTGAAAAACAAAATTTAAAATAAAAAAACTCAAATGTAATAAAGAAAATATCATGTCTAGGTCGCCGTATTGAAACCCCAGTCAAAGTCACTGACACTGGGGCTTTATAACCATTGAGACCCTCAAAATGAGACCAAACACGTCACGTCTGCTGCAAATTGTCGAGGAGTTGTTCCTTTGCAGACTGTTTTGGTTGTAGCATCAAGTCAAAGTGAGAATGTTATTGTACACATTCTTACATTTTTATTGCGATCAGTATTTTCATTTTAAAACTATGCAACGCTATTATTTATTTTCACATTAATTACTTTTCGAAATTATAATACAGGAACAAGAAGCGAGACTGCATCCGCATGCGATACTTTGATTGGCTTTCTAGTGAGGAAAAGCCCCGAGGTCTCTGACCGGAGATTCCCTGCATTAGCAGCTCAACGCCAAGTGATGTTGCCAGACTAAATGAAAACGAATGATGAGAAACATTTTCTAATGTAACAATCATGAACAAAATCCTGGCGTGTACTTTTAGATTTTCCAACCCCTTTGCACCACTAGGCCGTGGGCGGTGGCCCACACCGCCCACGCAACACGTCGCCTCTGTTTGATTCATAATGTTACACAGAGTAATTTACCATTATAGCCAAGTTGAGTCATATATTCAACAGTTGAACGAAAACAGAGTTGTTCGTTCAATGCACATATCCCAAAAACTATTAGAGATAATCAAAATTTGAGAATAGTTCTTTAAAAAATGGAAAGCTTCCTAAAAATAATATGTTTCTCGGAAACTGTAGCGTCAATAATTATTTATAGTTTTAACTGAGAGGTGAAAATACGTTTAAAATTCATGCGACGCCCAATTCAGTCACTTCACCAAAAAAAAACCATTAAAAATTAATATTGACGAATGAATACAAATATATACTTTGAGGATAGTTGAATAAATATTGATAATCTAACAAAAAGAAATCAATTGAACTTTAGTAGATGAATAAAGATAGTTTCATGGCACAGCCAATTCAACTAACAGAAACAAGGTATAACGGTCGAAAATGGTCGAAATCACACGCAAAACGATCGAAAACATGCGAAAAATGATCGAAGACGCACGTAAAACGATTGAAAACACACGAAAAACGATCGAAAACACACGAAAAACGATCGAAGACGCACGCAAAACGATCGAAGGGGTAAAAAACAGTTTTTAAAATCTTTGAAAATCAAGATTTAGTTCAATATGCTGAAGTTTTCAAAAAGAGTAATTCAACTCTATGTATGGGGCTTCTAAAAACTACATACCTAGACAAGTTTAGAAATGCATATTCCGTTAGCGGCTGCTCATCGACATTTTTCACGGGTATATTACCAAGAACAAGTGTGGCTTGGTTATCAACTAGATCCAAAAGACTGGGGTTGACGTTGGTTGAAAATACATTCAGACCAGTTTAGAATTTACTCCCACTTGCGCTGGAAAAACTGCTAGACACAATTTTTTGCAACTGTGAAAAGGGATGTCATTCTAAATGTGGTTGCAAAAAAGTTGGACTGTTTTGTTCTCTGTACAAATTGTTAAGGCCGGTCGTGCTCTAATGGTGAATCACCAACAGTTGAGGATTCGTTTGATAGTAAGGAGAAGACGTGCGATGTATCACTATTGCAGTGATGATGAACAAGATAAAGGAGAAGAAGAAGGAGAAAAAGAAGAAGAAGAAGAACTATAAGTATTAGAGAATTATGAATCAGACGAGTAAATTTCCCTATTTTTTTATTTAAACCGCTTTTATATTTTCAAATTGAACAGAATCACAACAGATTCGTGAAGTAGGCCTGACGGGTAAACCACGTTAAAAAAATGCGCTAAATACACCACCTCAAAGGTGGCGTGGGAACGTATGCAATCATGACGATTAGGTACAACTCTTCCAACGTTTTGAATCGTTATATCCTAGAAACGGTGGCTCTCAGGAAAAAAAGTATTTTGACCATTTTATAGATGATTATCTGATTTACAGTTTTATTGTCTGAATTGATTTTACGATAAAACTGATCGTTTTACCGAAAATCGCGAAAAAACCGTTTTTGTGACCTTTGACTCCGTGTAATTTTTTTCCAGCTATCAAATCAATGAAAATTTTTCAAATTCTATTTATGATAGTGTTTTGAACAATCTACCTTCACTCCTATTTTTTGGTCTAATTTGACCGGATAACAGTATGTGCGTCATTAATGAAACACATGTTACAAAGTCTCTTGATAGCAAGAAGGAGAGCAATTGAGGGGCCTCCTCGCCCATCCGCCTTTCAAATATTTATCATGTCACAGTAAACAGGAAGTTTCAAGTTGTAGAAGAAAATTGCCCCCCTTGCAATCGAACTGATTCAAAGAGGAAATATTCTTCAAACTTTGAGAAGCAAAATTTTCTTGCGGTTTTCTATGGCTCACCGTGGATTTTAACTGTAAATATCAAGCTGTTCTCTTGTTAGGAATTTCGTTCATTATTTCGATACAAACATTTACATAAATCAGATTAAAGTAGTTGGTGAGAAAGTTGTCAATATAACTCATCGTCGATCGAAATAAGCAGGTGAATCTTCTTTAATTTAACGATATTAAACACGATGTTGAAAGTTTTAATTTCCGATAAAATGCAGCAATACCATTCAGTTTATATCTCCATCTCGCGTGCACATTTTATGCGATTTTCATCGCCAACTCGAGTAACATTATACTTATTGCTTATCGTAACAGCTTGCCCACTTCCATTCGTTTTCTGGTCCAAGCGCATTTTAGAAGATTGCGAATGCCCTTATTGCTTCTTCGTTCAATTTCTAAATAGTTGGCCACCACGAGTGATCGAGTGGATGCCATTTGCGCTAGTGGTAAAAGGATCAAGTAGTTTTTGGTTCGATGATGATTTACACATCCTAAAGAAAGCCACTCATATAATTCATGAATTCAATTTTCAGAGAAATTATCACCTTTTTTTGGCTTTTGAAACATTCGATATAATACAAAGTGATTTCCGCTATCAGTCTGTTGCCATTTCGCCACTATCCAAATTTTTTTTTCAAGACAGATAGCCAAGTACGATCTATTTCTAAGGAACTCTTCGAAATTCAATTCTCTCCATATATGAGAATTGATTCTTTTAGTTTCCGTCTCTTAGAGTGAGGTTCATTGTCTTGTTCTTGTCTTGTTCCATTGAAATCGATGTTCACCGTCTGATTTTAAAATGTGTTCTGACAATTTAGATCCTGTCAATTGTCTATTTTTTATGTAATCTCGATGTTCATTCTCACGCACTTTCAACGGTCTCGAAGTTTCAACATTATAACTTTTACCAGAAGTAAAAGGTACTTTTCTCATAAACGCAATTTTTTGTTTCCTTCATTGTTGTTGGGTTTTGTAGGTGTGAGTATAGATTGGTTCATTACCAATCATTACATTTTTATTAATTTTTTATTATTTTTGTTTCACACTTGTAAATATATCTATATGGTTTAGGTTGCATTTACAATTTATGCGGGCAAATAATTCAAATTGTTGTTTTCAAGAACCTTACTTTGATGAAATTCGACTACTCATTCTTACTATTCAAATCTACTCATGCCAATCCTGTCCTTTTTTTGTTTCCTCGAATTAGTCGTTCCGAAATATATTCAAGGAGGGGAGCAGAGAGACAGAAAACCTTATTAGTCGTGATCGGGTGTAAAACCTGCAATATTTTTCCTTGTCGAATAAGGAAATTTCACTCCTACAATACATGCTACTGCCATACTACATCAAACAAGGTGAGTTAACTTATTCATCTTGTAATTGATTTTTTTATTCGTACTTTTACGCAAAGTTTGATATCAAAACAAATCTCAGTGGTGAATCTGTGTCCCTATTTCATACACCCCTTCAAAAAGCATTCATAGATCTGTGTATTTTTTGTTTTGAAAGAAATTCTAACATCATACCTATTTTCAATTCGTGTTATCGTTTCAGATAGTTCTGGAAAACGTTTATCTCAGGATGAAAAATTAGGTCTGTCGTATTCAAATATGTTGAGTGATTATTTACAAAAATGTAATCTCATCAAAGTACCACCTCCTCCGGTAACTGAATTGACTGATTATTTTAACATCCCTCATCACGCTGTCATAAAAAATGAATCATCGACCACTCCTCTCAGAGTTGTTTTCGATGCATCTAGTCATTCCGCAAATAAACCATCATTAAAGTATAGTTTATATGTGGGCCCAAAGTTACACAATGACTTGGTCAAATTACTTCTACGTTTTCGGTTACATTTGTATGTATTCGCATGTGATATCGAAAAAATATACCGAATGATTTGGTTAGCAGCCTTCTGAGCCTATTGCAGATTACCAGATTATCAATACTGTTACATTTGGAGTTTCTTCTTCACCGTACTTGGCAATACGTACCCTGCATCATCTTGCGATTGACTATTCAGAATATCCTCTGGCTTCAGAAGTTTTAAGGCATTCAATATATATTGATAATATTCTGGATGGTCATAATTCATTAAAAATTAAATAATTGAATTGTTGCGTAAAGGGCGTTTCGAAGCTCGTAAATGAGCTAGTAATTCTCCAAAACTATTACATGATTTACCTGAATTATATTAACAAAATATAGATGTTAGTGTAGGTTTGGAAAATAATATAATCGAAATCTTAGGCTTATGTTGGAATCCCATTAAAGACTTATTTTTTTATTCTATTACCGCTGATCAAGATAAAATATGTACAAAGCGAAATATTTTATCAGAATTAGCCCGAATATTCGATCCCCTGGGTTTCTTGACTCCGATGGGTCTCGGTTGGGATGATCGACCGCCTTTTGATGTATCGAACAAGTGGTAAATGTTCAAGTCCGAAATATCTAAACTCCAGGAAATCAAAATTCCAAGACAAATCTTTGCATTTGGTGGGAAAGCATACAAATTAGTCGGATTTTGTGACTCATCTCTTAGAGGATATTGTGGAGTCGTTAACGTTAGAACAACTTATACCAATTCTGAAGCTGAAACTCATCTCGTGTGTTCAAAGTCCAAGGTTGCACATTCAAAACCGGTCACAATTCCTCGATTAGAACTTTGTGCCGCAGTTCTTTTAGTAAAACTAATGGAGTTGATTCTAGATACTTTCAAACACAAGATTCGTTTTGAAAATATTTTTGCCTTTACCGATAGCTCGGTTGCTCTTCAATGGATCAAAGGTTCACCCCATTGTTGGCAAACGTTTGTGAGCAATCGGGTATCTTTTATCCAGGAGCGAGTTACACCTAGTTTCTGGTACCACATTTCTTCGGAATTGAACCCCGCTGATAGTGGTTCACGCGGTATATTTCCAAGTGAAATGATTGATAATACTTTATGATGAAATAGGCCCCCCTTTCTGAAAAATCCCATTTCCTCTTGGCCTTTGGATGAATTTGTTTCCGTGAAATCTGCAGATATTGATAAGGAAAACGAAACATTGTTTTGAATATTATCGTGGAGAAACATTTCATTAATGATCTTATAGAAAAATTCAACTTATTTTTTTAACAAGAAATGAGTAACTGCACTCGTTTTGCGAACTATTCATAATTTTAAGAATTACAAATCTCGAAAGACTGATTACCTAACCTCTCTTGAGCTATACCATGCGGTTGTTTGCGTAATTCGACATATTCACTTTATATGTTTTGCTAAAGAGATAGGTTCAATGAGGAATGGTGTCCCACCTTGCAAATCTATTAGGTCATTGAGTCCGTTTATTGACGATAAAGGCTTACTACGGGTGGGTGGAAGGATTTTTCATTCCGCCGCTTCCTATGATAAAAAATACCCCTTTCTTCTACCAAATAATTGTAAATTCACCAACTTGCTAATAAATGAGGTCCATATCAATTATTTACATTGTGGCATATAATCCACTAATTTTTTTCACAATACTTTTAGATAATATCTGCAAAAAAGGTTATTCAAAAAGTATTAAGTAAATGTAACATTTGTTGTAAAATTCAGAGTTTGTCAAGCTAAGACATTTTCAAATGTTGGAATTGATTTCTGTGATCCCTTTTCTATAAGAGCTTATCGTTTGCGAGGAGCCAGAATACTAAAATCCTATGTCTGATTATTCATTTGTTGTGCAACTAAAGCTGTTCATCTTAAACTTTTATCAAATATGTCCTCCGAGGTCTTTCTGGCTACTTTACGTAGGTTTATTGTCCGAAGAGGCACCTGTTTGAACATATACTCAGATTGTAGTTCTAATTTTATAGGGAGTGAGTCATATTTACGTAAGATATTTGCAAAATCCGCTAGATCTTTCATTAAATAAATCATTAAAAAGAGAAAAGAAAACGAATCTAAACAAATATAGATTGGATATTCAATTTGATTTTTTCAGGTATGTTCCAAATCATCGTTATTTCAGGTTTTCAATTTTCAATTATGGAGCTAGTCTACTTCTACTTAATGTAGTTCAATATTTCGTAATTTATATTTGTCATGTCTTTCTATAGTCCTTCTATAGTACCTAAATATATCTGACATAATTATTAGAAATTTTCAGAATCGAATAAATCTCAGAATGGTTTTCTTATCAAAAATTCGTTCGGTGTCACCTGCCGTTGGCGAAAGAGGACTCCACCTACAGAATGCAATCTGCAGTCTGGTGGATCGCCAGGTGACTGTTGACACCTGCTATTTTTTACAACCACATTCGATCGGAAGGTTGTGCTGTTGGAGCATCCGAAAGATTTCTCTGACATCAGATCGTTTAGAAGTGGTGTCAGGAACATGATAAGCAGTGGTGCAGCTATCATAAGAAGAGGGTGAAGTTTCTGTGGATAGTTTTCCGAAATATAATAGCAGAAATGCTTTTTCTTTCGGTGATAAAGAAGTATTTTTCTAGGGATAAAAATGAAAACACTTTTCTGATGAAAAAATTCTACACCACAATTATGTACTAGGTTGAATGTTACTGGGGTTTTATGTCAACACCAAACCGTTATTTTCAACATCTCGATACGTGTTTCAATCACCAAGTGATCATCTTCAAGAGGAATATTTAATCTTTCTTCAAGAGGAATTATTTATATAGATTTATATATAACCGATGTTGGCAAATAGTGAAATAGAAATGAACCCCTTTAAATGTTGTAAGCATTATTTCATTCCTCTTTTTTAAGTATTCGAATAATTTTTTCAAAGAAAATGGTTGAAGTTTTAGAGCTCTTTTATGAAAACTACTTGATTTTCGTCATTCCCATTGAAGCAGTATTTCTTAAACTAATTTTGGATTAAAAAACAATTGATTTCCTTAGTGTTTCGTGATTTCGTGATTGAGGCAAATGTTGGTTTATGGGGTTTGTGAGGATTTCACTTTCCACATTTCCTTTTATTCCTTTTTTTGTATGGCTCGTTCGAATTCACACCTTCCTTCACCACATCACAACATTCCAATTGTATTTTCCTCATTTATCTTCCTTCCTTATTCATCTTCGAAAATTAAAGTTCATACCCATCACGTTGAAGTCATTTTACAAGACAAACACATCAGCCTAAGTTGCCTATACCAACATCCTCCCTAGTGAAAGTTTTGATTGTGTTTAAGGGAATACAAATATATAACAAATTAACCTTCGACGATATTTTAGGGGTTCGAGGAGTTTGTTTGCTTTTTTGCTGCCTGTTGACAACTCGTTTTAGAAGTGTACGTACATATGTAATTTATCACCAGTATTATTATGTTCGATAACATTTTCAATATTTGTGATAGAATAGAATAGAATAGTTTATTGGCTACGTGATACATTTGAACAAATATCTGTAGCAAGTGAAAACACAAAAATTTATAAATATGACGTCATATTTACAAATAAAACTATCACAATGCTTGTATAACAGAACAGTGTACATAATAACAAAAACTATCAATCAACTAATGTCAAAAATGAGAACAATTGTTAATCACTCAAAGTCACATGAATTATCTATGTTGTATAACATGTATTCATCTGTAGAATAAAAACTGTCATTCAAAAAAATTATTTCAGTTTCTGTTTGAAACAGTAGAAACTGAATATATACGTATATACCTATCTCTCTCACTTCTCACATTTTGAAACCATGTTTTTTTGATCGGTTCCAGTGTTATTTCTATCTCTTCTTGCTTCGGTCTCATGTCTGAATATGTTTTCCCATCTTTAATTTTTCCTACTTGTTCAAACCAACGCAGTTGGATTTCTCCTATCTTTTTTCTAATGATTTAATGATTCTAATGATCTAATGATAAATTATACTTTTCCCATAAATATAGGTGAAAATCACAGTAGACTGTATTAGTGATAAAGTTTTCATCAAGTATCAGTCTGATTCATACAATAAGTTTACATGGGCTGAAAAGTCCAGGGTCTGTCAAATAAATCAAATCAAACAAAATATGCTTTATTCTCTGAAGATCAAGATCTTATTGACAAAGCTTGGTTGAAATAATTAAATAAAAAACAAACAAACATATAAAACTATAAACTATACAATAATATACAATTTCAAGTAGATACTGAATATATGTATATGAAACCAAAATGGACAGAAAAAGATAACACAAACGGTTTGTATTTACTTAGCACAATACAACACTTTAGGAAAATAGCCAGTAATGATGTATTTGAAAATTTTCAATATTGATTACGTGAACTGTATTGAGAGTCAGACACAAGTCAATCAATCAATCAATCATGCTTTATTGTCCAAGAAATGTTAATTGACGAAGCTAAGTCAAAATGAAGTCAACATTGTTAAAGTTTTTTGAAAAAATATTAAAATTATGATATACAATGAACAATCATTATAAGTTTAAAAAATGTACATATACGAATACACATAAATGAAACAATATATAAACCATTACAGATAATAAATGAATAAATCATTATAGATATGTAAGCATCTGAAATACTAAGAGTTAAAATACATCATCGTAATATTCCTTTAAGTCATAGTAGGCTTTTTGTAGAAGTACTCTTTTAACCAATTTTCTGAATGTTTTTAAATTTGCTATTGCCCTTCAGTGCATTGGAAGGTGGTTGTATATTTTCTTGGTCTCATATCCCAAAGAAAATATTGTAATTGCTGATAGGCAAGGGTAAATTCAGACTTCCTCTCGTGTGTTAACGTTTGTCATTATTTACTGCTAAGTTAAAGTATTTTTTGTGAATTGAGCAAATGGTTTCTAATAGGAATAAACAAGGTACAGTAAAAATTTTCTGACTGATGAAAAGTGGTTTGCAGTGGTCTTGCGATTGTGCCCTACATATGTATCTGACAGCCCTTTTTTGTAGAACGAATACTGAATTTAGTAGTTGCTGACTACAAAAGCCCCAAAACGCAATTTCATATCTCAAGTGCGACTCTACCAAAGAAAAATTCACAGTTCTGGCTGAAGATTGATTGAATTTGTTAAAAACATCTCGAACTGCATAGCAGCCAGATTCTATTTTTTTGTATGAATTTGTTATATGCTCATCAAATTTTAATTTTGTGTGAGTTTTGTTAACTACAACGTGATTTTCTATAAGTAAGTCGTCAAAATTGAGTTTGAAGCAAACTATGTTTGTTTTATTTGTGTTGAAACATAAGGAGTTCGAATCGCACCACTGTTCAACCCTATAGAGATCCAGAGTTATGATGTCTCTGAGATTATCTTCATTTGTCCCATGCCAAAGGATCATGGTGTCATCCGCAAAAAGTGTGAACTTTCCTTTTATATCAATGGTTACCAGATCATTCATATAAAGCAGAAAATGGATAGGACCCAGGACCAAACCTTGTGGTACACCTAATGAATTATTCTCAAAATGTGATGTATTTCTTTGGAGTTTTACTAACTACTTCCTGCCTGTTAGATAACTGTGAAGCCAGTTATATAACAATCCTCTAAAGCCACAGCAATGAAGTTTGAATAATAGTGTTTTAAGGCATGTATGTTATGACAACAGGTCAAAGAACAATCTGATAAAACTACAATTGAGGTTGCAAAAGACGCAAAAAGTGGACACTTACCTTTTCAATGCCTTACCCATACATTTTCGCAACTTATCTTTTAAAATATTTAAGTACAAATTGAAAAACATACTGACTGAGCATTGTTTTTATAGTATTGACGATTTTACTAAAATAGCAACTGATAAATGTATTTTCTTGTAACTTGAAATTGTTATATTTAATTGTAGTTTGTATTATTGTATGTAGTTTGTATTTTAT
>WOGP01003765.1:0-14786 GCA_015342065.1 Leptinotarsa undecemlineata | reverse complement strand
TCATTTGAATTTAACTATCCTGTAAATTTATATGGATCTAGATCTTCTCTTGTATACATGCTCCGATTGGCTAATCAAACAGGTGTTTTAATATCATTGGACTGGACTTTATCGCAAAACAGTTTTCGCCAATTGATATTAAATTATTTGGTTAGTATTTCTGAATAACGTCTCCCTGTCATTCTGGTATATTGGCAGTTAATATACCAGTTGGTATATTGGCAGTTAACGATATGTAAACATTATGTTGCTATTTTTAGTATTAATTTCATTGTATATGTATTAGTATTGAACTGAAATTTTTGATTTTTTTTCCTTTGTTATATCCATGTAATTAGGCTAATCAACCTGTTTGGATGAATAAATAAATAAATAAATAAAAATTAGCAATATTTACAGTAATGAACATACAACTTACTGATCATAATGTTAATTTTTTGGTACTTCTGATTTGCTGGGTTAAGCCATTAATTTTCATATTTATATATATTTTATTAATTTTGAAAACTTTTTTTATTATTATATATGCAAAAACCCAGTTTTTGAATATATTGAAAAAAGTATTATACAAGTTTGATAAAAAACGAATTTTTTTTGAAAATGAGGTTATACTAGGTAAATATATGTGAAAAAATCACTTTGCAGACATTTTTGACCAATTATAATGAAGATAATAATAATGATTATTCATGATACACTGCATGATGGATGATGCGAAATACAAAATTGCTATACATATAAATACAGAAGAATAATCAGTGGCAACATGGAAGCAATTGAGATATTACTTGTGTGTGATGTTATCAAAATTACATTATATTGCCTGATAGTACCATAATCATATCAAACTAATACTATTATATTATTTATGTATCTGATATAACAAATCAAGTACAGTGTATTAAAGTAGTTGTGGAAGTTGTGGAATTGGCCGCGGTGGTAGTGCGCCCGACTCACGATCGGAAGATCGTGGGTTCGATTCCCACCTCGACCAGATATTTTTCTGGAGAGAATTTATCTGGTTGAAGTTTCTCAACTTCTGAGAGTTGGCGTTCGTATGGGGGCGACAGCTGATTAACGGAAAAACATATTTTGAACAGACAGTTCCCCCAGCATTCAATAAAATACACTTACCAGTGATAAATGTCAAAATCTGAAATATTATCATCAGATAAATATGACAGATAAGTCATTCAGTACGGTAGAATAGTCAAATAATCGGATACATTAAAGTCTGAAAAGTAAGTCACACCAAAGCATCAATGTGACTTGTTTCTGTTGGGTAATTAGGTCAATTGATCCACATTTTCAAATCAATCATAGATGTGCAAATTCCCACGGTTTACAGCTGTGTTTCAATTATTTTCGATCGCGAGTGAACTTGACAAGTTTATACTGCAAAATATGTTCTTAAACATTAAACTTAATCATTAAACTATATTTCGTTTCGAAATAAATAGTTCCCAACGAAAAACAGAAATGAAACCATAAACCACTCCAGAAATTTATAATATGGCTAAAAAATTGATACTATTCAAAAGTTCGTCATTCGATAATAAAAATGGGAGTTACTGGAAATTTGGAATTAATTTTGGCGTTCCCTATATGCACTGAAAAATCGGGTCGAACAAAAAAACAAAAAAATTATCAGCTTTACAAACAACCATGTATAGAAGTAAGTACATATTTTATAAGAAACACTCCTTATTTTACCTCCGCCCATGATCCACAAGATTCTCAGAACCGTCCGCTTCGGCTGTATTCTTTCAACTAACGGTTCATCCTTGGGTTTGCCGGACTTTTTTACTGTTAACATTCATTGCGTAAGCCAAAAACGTATCATTTTGTTAGGAATGCAGGAAATGAATGAAATCCTGCCAATTCGACAGTCATTCAATAAATGAGTTTGAAGAGTCTGGAAGTTTTGGAACTCTCATAATTTTTATTATATAATAATGTTTTGCAAAAAGTCATGCAAAGAAGACATATCACCTTTTCCTTTCGACTTCTTTATAATACTTTTTGTAGTTTTCTATAAATAATATCTGTTTCAATTTCCGTTTTTGTTGGACACACTATGAAAGTAAAAGTGATGTAAGTGGAAATGAATTATAGAACTACCTCATGAAATACATTTTAAAAAATTCAATACATACTGTGTTTTTATGTCAATATCTGGTACTGGAAAAACTGTAATAATTTTAACGGTAACTGCCTAATATCTCCACCGTACACATTTTTTAATAGAGGCAAATTTTGTTGAGAAAAGATATGTCTCTAACTTCAGCTCTCGTCCCAATTTTGTGATACAGTTGCAGAATTGAGAAACACAGTTTATATTTCAAACTTCTAAAAGTTACATTATTGTTTATTCAATACTAAGCAAAATTGAGAAACAAAAAGTTTATATTTTCAATTTCAATAAGTTACATGTTTATTCAATACTAAGCGATTTACTATTTTCTTTTTTTTTCGGTCTTTCATCGAAGTTAAAGTGTTACTACATGTAAGTTTACCAGAAAATTCTGTATTAAAATATTTACTTGCTCAAAAGTATGAAAAATACAGTTTCCAAATTGAAGAACCCGTCAATTTGTGAGTCTGTATAAGCTATTAAATGGAAATATTAGTAAGAAATCACCATATCAATCGTTACTGGAAAATAATGAAAAATATTTCAAATGAAACAATCGACAATTTATGCGTGGTAGTTATTAAAAATAAATATGAAAAAGTACTTCAGAATTAATTTTAAACAGTTTCCGAAGTCTCACTGCTCCCTTTTTTTTTAAATTTTGAATAATATAACTCCAAGCATATATTTTTTTCTGATGGATTCTATAGTAATTTTACAAAATACACCATAAACCAGATCTTCACAAACTTTATTTTGAAAATTTCACGACATGTTTCACTACCCCAGTATTCGTCGTGAATAACATATGTGATATGATTCACTAAGAAAAAGCGAGTGTAATAGTGAAACAAGTGATATTTTCAATAGTTGTTATGTTATTCACTGCGAAAAATCTACTGTCGTGAAATTTTCGAAAATAAAGTTGTGAAGATCAAATCGTTTTCGGTGAAGACTGTAGTTATTAACGAATTTTTCAACTAGCTTATTACATGTCACATTTAGTTTTGGCAATCTACTTATTTAAAAATAATAGAAAGCTTTAAGATTCTGAATTCCAAGAAATACGATATAAAATCACCATTGCGGTACGGTAAAACCACCATAGCTCTTGTCAATATACTTCGCAGTACAGGATGTCAATTCGAAAACTTTCCACCCGCAATATCTCTTTTCCAGTATATATAAAAAATCGAAGACAGACCAACTTTATTTCAAAAAAGCACACTTCAAATTAATATGTTTATCAATTATCTTTCTGTCAGAGGAATAGATGTTACCCTAAGAATGTCAAATAGGAATGGGAGTCAAGTGACAAATCATTCAGTAGATGAATAGTTTGCGAAAAATAACGTCCTAAACTCGCCTGAGTAATTAGAACTTGCCTGCATTGAGATGCATGGTTTTCAGGTTACTATCCAAACAAATATCATTTTATTGACTCTTCTATAAAAAGAAATAGAAGAGTAAGTGGCATCGTTCCAATCGTTGACTGACGGAATAAATCTAATCTGTTTCAACAATTTGCTCTGAACAGTAATCATCAGTTTAAAACTGCTCTCAACTATTTCCTGAAACTATACATAGAATTGAGCGGCATGTTAGTTTGATTTGTTCTTCAAGGTCATCGATGTCCCAAAAGAAAAAACTTGGGGTTTAAATCAGGTGCTATCGGAGGCCAGACGGTTCAGACGGAAAAAAATAATGAGATGTAGCAGATCCTTCAGTAACGTAAATTACCGCCTACATCAATTTGACTTTCTCGCTCGTGAGTTATACGTGTTTTCTTCAATAAGTAAAGTACCAATAACGACATTTCCAAGAATACCTGCCCAAAAAATTACTTTTTGTTGGTTTTGTGTATGGTCTTCTCGAAATATATGAAGGTTTGGTCACTCCAATCGCAACAAGTTTGTTTATTAACATTTCCATTCAGAAAAAATGAGCTTTCATCGCCGAAACAAATATTTAACAAAATATTGGGAATGGCATTGACTCGATGAGTCATGGTTTCACAAAGTTCTATTCTTCCATCACAATCGTCCACATGGAGCTCGTGAATAATGTGCATTGTATATGGATGAAATTCATGTAGTTTCAGTGCTTTTTTACAGTTTCTTATAACATTTCCGTCTATTCTACTTCTGATCGTGGAGAGCTACTGGGCTCTGCAGCAAATGTTTCCAACAATCTGAGCTTCTTCATTCAGTACTCTGGAATAATTTTTTTTATTGATTACCGAATAATTGGGATTTTTTTCAATCGAATTAAATGTCACCCTTTCACAATTAATTCACTTATTAAAGGTACCACTGAACAGCTAAACAAATAAAACTGAAATAACCATACTACCAAATCATGTAAATGTGCTGAACAATTTTTTTCTCACAAAACGACGCTTATAAAGCAGGAGCAGCAGAAAAAGAAGGTCGCCAGTGGAATTTTAGCAATTAGAATTACAAATACATCCATATTATGTAGTGGAAGAGGTATCTTAGAGGTGGGAAGTTTTCAAATTGACACCCTGTCCAACATCAGTGAATGAGATTTTTTATAACAATGAGGCCCGGTACACCTGTTCTTATTTCAGTTTATTTAAATGTTCCTTTCTTAGAACACGCTTATTTGACTTTGTTGGATATGCATGTTAACATATTTACAACTGAGAGGTGTTTTTCATCCTTATATTACTCGAGACAAAGAGAAAGTTTCACATTTGCAGGAAAATTAACCGTTTCTGTTTCTACAGTTGAACGAAGTAGGTAACTGGGAAATAAAACAATTATGATTATTGTCATTGTTTCATGTCTTTGTGGTCTGAAACTTATAACGGTACTTTGAAGTATTCGAGTTAGTCATTGAACTTAAATGAATTTAATAATACCAAAAGGTTGGTGAACTGAAATATTATTGAAATGATTCTATACTGTTTCCTAATAGTAAAGAGTAATAAAAGCTCACAATAAATGTAAAACACTTACAAAATCCCAAACAAAAATATGATACCGTTTTGATTTTCCATAACGGTATAAGTTTATAATTCTTTAACAGGTCCGCCAAATTTTTCTAACACAAACGGGTCGCAAATAAAATATTTCATTGGTGTTCGGGTTATTTTATAACCTGCAGTGGCGTGCGTTTGGTTACACCCATTATATATTCATATTATTTTCATACCATTTTATTTCAAAATATTCGCATAATAATGAATAGGTAAGATTGTTCTGGGTTGAAGGACTCGGCCTACTTAAGTCATATCTGGCCAACGTACTACTGACATCAGTTTGTGAGACCAATAGCAACCTTCTAGGTCGGGTGCAATTTGGTATTAAATGCGCATCAAAATCTCATTTTAGTTGGCGCGTACTAAGTATATGCTTAATAAGGAAGATATCAGATATAAGCAGAAAATATTATACGTCCGATGAATCTTCGTCGAATATTATGATCGAAGGTTCTACATTTTCCTCAATTAAATGGTCTAATTTCCACATGTGATTTTCTTCTTTTATAACATATTCAATACATTTTTGTTATTTTTCGAAATCGACATTATTTAAGAACTTTTTTTGAAACTGTAACAATGAACTCTTGTTTAATTTGAAAGGAGTACTTCTTCATCTTTATACAAAAATGTAGCAAACTCCCATTGTCTTTAAACATTACCATGGAGATGCCGAAATAGTACATAAATTCTTGAAACAAATGTTTTTAATTCACTGTACAAAACGTTTTGGAAATCGCCTTATTGAATTTTTTGAGTAGAATAATTTTTTCTGATATGTTTCATTATGAACACGTTGCCCTCATCGACTTCTTTTTACCTTGAATTTTAAATTTTGAAAAATAATATGCTTTTATGATTGATAACAATATTTCAAATGTTATTTTCTGCTACAAAAAGCTACACAAGCATTGGAAAAGATATATTTCCTTTGAGAAATCATAAAAGAGGTAGTCAATAGTTTTTACCTTGAATAAGTAAAAAATCTACCTGGAAATCAAGGTAAATCACCCTTTCAAATGAATACTTAGTATGAAACTAGTTTGGCAAAGTATTTTAGATTTAATACGGAGAAATGCCTACTTGTTATGGCCACAGTAGAATGTCTTTTAAACGACAAGCTAATTCAATTTTGATAGGGGTTTGGTTTCCAAAGATAATTATAACTTATAACTGGGGTATTAAATTTCTATTCAGAATGACGAAATTGTGTGTGTTATCTTGAATTATAAACTGTTAATCCATGAATTAGTTCATCAGTGATTCCTCTTGAAGGAAGTCAATTATAATTCTAGTCAACTGTCAATTAATTCAAGAATGTGAGGTATGGGTTATTTCACCTACTCACCGAACAAGAATCCGTCACATAATTGACGCTTTTTTTCAATAGTCATAGAAAATTGATTTTCATCAGTTCATACTACTTAATTAATTTCAAGGAATTTCCGATTTATAAAAATATATTCACTTGAATCTAGTTGTATAACAAAATATGCTTGTCTCTAAGTCTGCATTTTTATTACTTGGATGACCTTGTCATCTCAATGTCAATAGATTTTAAATCGAGATTGAAATTTTTGGCATTGGAAAAACGAGTTTAGACTTAAATTTTCATCTCAGTCAGCAGTTGCTGTGTATATATTCATACCTTCCTCACTGATGGGAAATGTGTAATACGACGATAACGTATATCAAGAATAAATGAATCACGTACATTGCCAAATCCGACTACCAAAATTTCAATTTCAAAGTCGACATCTACCGATCACTTCTCACAATTGAAATAAAAAGATTGGGTTGAATCGCGTCATAAATAAAATTGCGATTTAATATTCATGAGTCATTGTACTCGGTGAAGGAGGTAAGAACGAAAGAAAGTCATTGGCGTTCGGATAGTGATTTGCGGATACTAAACGATTACAATTTCCACATCTCCGGCTTGCAGACCCTAAATTTAGCAAAAACATGAAAAAGTCACTATGCCATTCATGGGCTAATTCAATATAAAAAGTATTATACGAGGCTACGTACATTCGATAAGCGATTTTTTGAATTTTTCATGTTGGTATGTCGACTATCAGCGTTTCGGCATGTTCAGTTTGTTGGTGAAAGGTTAGTTAGGTTAGGTCTTCACCACAACCCGAAAGGGTTTATTGTGTCTCACCCCCATTCACACTCGACCAAATAAACCCAGCTTCTTAACGAACTAATTAGTTTGTATGGCGAGTGGTCTTTCAGGTCAGTACGGCTCTGCCGAACTCTAAAAACCTGACTCGGTCCCCAGCGGGGCAGTCACAAAGTATATGCTCTGCTGTTTCATCATTTTCCAAACAGAGGCAACACACACTGTCTTCCGACAGTCCAAGTCTCTGCATGTGATGATTCAAATGACAGTGACCTGTAAAAAGGCCTATTAGACATCGTGGTTCAGCCCTACTGAGGTTCAACAACTGTTTGGTATCAAGCTTCGAAGGGTGAATGAAAGCCTTGAAGTGAGCCAATCCTGGAAGATTCTGAAAGAAGTCCATAAATCTTCTTGCCATCTGGATGTTCACTGTTTGTTGGCAGGTTCTGGTCCGATGGAGCTGCTTGCAGCACCCTCCTTTGCAAAGGAGTCAGCAGTCTCATTGCCTTCCAGGCCAGTATGGCCAGGAATCCAGACCAGAGACAATTTGTTAAGTCTTCCTATCGAGGGGAGTATTTTTTTGACAATTTGCTACCAATTGAGACGTTGCTCGGTAGGAGCCAAGAGCTACCAACGCCACATAACTGTCCGAGAATATTTTTATTGATTTGTGTATGAGGTTGGATTCTTCTAATCTCTCTGCACAAAATTCCTTCTCCTGGAGGATCCTCTCTACTCGGGAACAGTACTTTATGAGACAGTTCGTAGTTGACATTTGGAGGCATAAAGTCAGAGGTCATTTTCAGAATGCTGTGACTTCCAGTGTACACCAACAGTCAGTTGCACTGTGCATTAAATTGTTTTGTGCAATTGACAATGTGCACAAGTTTGTATGCAGTCCATCTAGCCTCTCTCTCCAGAAAAATGTGGAGAGGAGGTAGATGTAGAAGGATCTCTATGGCCGCTGACGGTGTGGAACTGATGGCAGCACGGCCACCAGGCAATTTCACCATAAGTGATCACTGGTCTGACAATCATCACATAAATCCAATGGGTTTGTTTGGGACCTAAAACGCAAGTTTTACCACAAATCTTTCAACATGTTCATAGGGACAGGCTATGTGTAAAACTTTTTCCAAGTGAGCGTTCCAGGTGAGTTTTTTATCAAGATATTTCACCTCCGTTCCAAATGGAACGACCTCACCATTGAAGGAAAATTGCGTTAGATCGTCCAATCTTCTCCTCCTGGTGAAGGGGATTATCACAGTTTAGCTGGGGTTGACAGACATCTGCACCCTCAGGCACCAACTGTGAACAACGTCCAATATGCTTTGGAGGATATCACAAGCTACCCTTCCCAACGTGGATCTTGCCTAGATCGTGCCTAGGTCGTCTGCATGAGCTTGCAGATCTACTTCTCTTCTGTCGAGGGCATCAAGCAGACTATCCATCAGGAACGACCACAGAAGGGGAGGTAGTACCTCACCTTGGCGAGAGGTATAAAAGTTAGAAGTGTTTTGCATTTTCGGCGATTTTTTGCTATCACAAAAAAAAATAGATCAAAGACTCTGCATCAAATTGTGTTAAATGTTAGCAGTGAAATACAACGATTGTATTCCTGAGTCAGATTTTTTTTTACAACTTGTACAATCTTTTCAGAGATGTGAATGACGACATTCGCGATGGGCGATCAGCACATGAACAACTAATAACAATGTTGTTAAAGTGATGGTTTGGCTCATGTTATGCAATTTTTTCAAAAAGTTTGAGCATGAAGCGTGTGGCAGCGAAGTTCGGTTCAACACTGCTGAATTTTAACCATGAGCATCGCTCAGGAATTGTTAACTGACGTCAACGACGATTCAGATTTGAAAAAGCCCAAAGGAGCCAAAACCAAAGAAAGCATGCCAAATTCGTTCAAATGTCATGATTTTTTCGATTACCGTGGCGCAGTTCATCAGGAATTCTTGCCACATGATCGTAAGGTTAATAAGGAGTATCATCATCTTGAAGTTAATCGCCCCTTGCGAGAAGCAATACGAAGAGAACATCTGGTATTGTGGAAAAACAATTCCTGGGTTTTGCATCACTATAATATACCCGTTCACTCGTCGCTTGTTCGTGATGTTTTGGGCAAAAACAACACCGTAATCATGCCTCAACCTCCATGTTCACCAGATTACGTCTCCTGTGAGGTTTTATGTGTTCCCAAAATTGAAGAAATCCATGAAACGACGACTTTTTGCGACGATTGAAAAGATAAAAACCGAATCGCTGGGAAAGCTCAAGGACGTATAAAGGACATACATGCATATTAGAACTGGTTCTAGAATAGACAAAAAACACACAAATGTATAACATCTGAGGGGGTCTACTTTGAGAAAAATGAAAATTCACCTCATTTCATTTTAGGTTTGACAAAACTAGAGTAAGGATCAGTTACGTTGAACACCAGTAGATGTCTACAAATGTTTTCTATTCTTGTAACACTGAGAATGAATCTCAAACGAAGGGTCGCAGATGAAACACCTCTGTATCTACCTGTGCAAGGGTAGCGGGAACTAAACTATGAAAGTGTTTACCGAGAAAGAGAGTTTATTCATTTCGAATTTGTATGAAGTTATGATGTTGTATGATGTGATTACTTTCATTACATAGAAATGTGGATATTTACAAAAAGTATCCAACTATAACCTTAACTGAATGTACTCCCGGTTGTTACGCTCAAGCTTAAGAAGCAACTTGTAGTATTCTAATCACTGTAAAAGAAGCGAAGCGTGTCATGATATAGTTCTCAAATAAAGTTTGTGGTGATGAAAACTGAAAGAGATATATATATTGCAACTTCTGTGTGTGCTTCTATACAATGCATTTCTTTAATGTCCCTACCCCCTATTATTTTTTGAACGGGTCAACTCAAAAAATTGGAATTTGGGATAATCAAATTAATGCGTGATTACTTTATTTTGAAGTGAAATTGACAAATGAAACTTTCAAAATGGCGATTGGCGACCATCTGGAAACAAAATGGAAAGGAGGGTGTTGTGACGAATACTTCACAATCCTAAAATGAGAAGTCAATATCTTCACCTACCACATAATGGCGAAACATTTGACAATTTCCTGAAGACAAACACATTAGTATCGATATTTCTAAAAATATTCCTTCTTATCTGCCATATGGCAATTTCAACAACCCGATAAGATTTTTTTAACGTTAAAAAATGTCAGTTCGACAATGAACATTATTGTTCAGTTAGAATATTCTCATTTAGTTTTCGGTTTTACTTGTAGAAAAGTACCACTGAAAGGGTCAATGCTCGTCCATTGGAAAAAAAATTGAAGCAATTTTTATTTACAGTGCCACGTTTAACTTTCACGAGACAGAAAGAATTGTCGATGAACGTTTTCCGAATCGTCCTATCTGTACAAAATATTCGAGGAAACTTGTATCCAAATTCACAACTGCCGGTAGTGTATACAACAAAAAGCCCCCACGTCATTCGTCCTTTCCGGAAGAACACCAAGTGCAAATAATTGGAGAGATGGTGTTAATTCTGAACAGTCTACTTATTCCGTCGCGAATGTTTGTGAGGTGTCTCCTTCTGCTGTTTAGAGAATCTTGAAGAGGAATATGTATCATCCATACAAAATTAAAATGGTACACCCATTAACTGAAGATAACCCTGATCGAAGAACAGGATTCTACGAAATCATGATGGAAACCATTACATGGCATCCTACCTATCTCCACAATATTTGTTTTAGTGCCGAATGTACTTTTTTTTAAAGGGCAATGTTCACAGACGAAATTGCCGTTATTGGAGTGATACCAACCCTCACGGTTTCCAGGAAACATATACCCAATATCCAGAGAAATTTAACGTTTGGGCAGCAATATTAGGAAACTATTTTGTAGGACCTCTATTCATTGATCAAAATTTAACAGGGGAAAAACAGTATTCGAATATGCTGGAAACTACTGTTGACCCTATCTTCACTGAAATGAATAAATGTATATTGTATTCCAACAAGATGGAGCACCATCACATTACTACGGACAAGTAAGAAACTATTTGGATACTACAGTTCCCGGTCATTGGATTGGCCATCGAGGTTCTACAGAATAGCCAGCCCGCTCGCCAGATTTGACACCTTTGGATGTTCGGCGGCGTGAAAAATCGGATAGGCTGTTCATATGTCAAGAAGTTCAAGGCAACCATTTCGAGAATCTTCTGAACTGACCTCAAGCTTATTACCGCATATTATGTAGTTAAATGTCAATGTATTCAGGCAATTATTAAAAGTTCTGCCATTTTGTAGTAGTTGAAGATATTGACATTATATTCTAGTGTTGTGAAGCATTTGTCAGGAGCTTCAAAAAGATGTGTCACAAGACCCCCCTCTTTCCATTTAATTTCTTTCCCGGATGGCGCCCAGTCGCCATTTTGAAAGTTTCATCTGTCAATTTCACTTTAAAATAAAGTATTTATGCATTAATTTCATTATCCCAAATTCTAATTTTTTGAGTTGACCTGTTCAAAAAACAAAAGGGAGGGGATATTAAGGAAATGCACTGTATATGATGTGTATTACAAATGAGTTGTGAAGCTGAAATTGCTGACCCTGTATTTCATGAAATGGCTTTTCATAATATAAAAATGGGCGATTTTTTTGTCATTCAATAATTATTTATGCACTTTGTAACTAAGACTGCAACTTCATTTTAATTTCTGTGTGAAATGGGTTTATGATATATTCATGACCTTCCGTCTTAATTCAAAATTTCAAGTTCATCACAATTCATTACACCGTTATTCAAATTTTCAAATCTGTCTGATCAATGATTTACGATGAATCCTTTCAACTGAATTATTCCCGTTGTCGAATGTTTTTTGTATACGTTAGAACAAAAAAAAACGAAAAGGATACGAATGCAAGACCGCTATTTTTCAAGTACGTGTCAGGTGACTCAGGTGTTCCTATTTTTTGTGGAGGGTAGAATTGACGAGGGTTGTACCTTTTCTGGTTTTATTTCTATACACACACCGGTTCGGATTTGCCTTTTCTTCTTATTGGGGGTAATAAAATGGCTTGTCTGATAGTTGTCCTTCTTATTTACCAGTCGGTAAATTGTCAACTCGTCCAGTTAAGGAATATAGTTACAATTTCAACATCTGGACGAAATTCAAAGTTGTATGAAAACTCAAGTGGTGTTGAAATGTAAAGCAGGATTAAATGTGTCTAGTATCTTAGATTGTTCGAAAACACGAAAGAAAATCTGCAACCGATTTACCCATAAAAAAGCTATAGTTATTATCTTCTATCCATCACAATTGAGAAGTACACCAAAGATGCTCTTTTTAAATGTAACGGCCAGTGATATTAACCTTAATTGCAGATCAGCACTCGACATTGAACTAAATTAGGAAATTTCTTGCTACCAAACAACTACCTTTCTGAAATACCTTCTTCGAGTTTCAATAGTTCTTGTACCCCTTACTTCAGTCAAAAAAGTTGATATAAATAATACATTTTTATTGAATCTACATTCCCCGTGATATTCATATATCAACGATCTTAACACAGCCATGCATCGTCATTATCATTCTATTCATACTTTGCTTAGCAAGAGGTTAGAATAGAGAGTCCTTCGAATAGAACACTTTTCAAAAAAAGATTATCTATGATAGATTGAATATCAACATATTCTGAAGATTGATTTTTCGTCGGAAACATTACAAAAAATCAAAGCAATATAGATAAGGTTCTACTAACCAAATTAAAAAAAGTTCAGGGTTAGATCGGAAGTTGTAAATTTGATTTAAAAACTCCAAATATGACCAAATAATAATATCAATATTTCGTAAGAATTTTGATCTGAAGGTTATATTGAAATGGCAGAGTTTTATACTTTAGGAAACATTAATTTGAAATATGAAATGGCTATACTGACAGTTTTAGGAAAACAACTCATAGTATCAAAATTCTCAAAAAGATCGTTTTCACCATATCCAAAAGTTGTTGTCCTTTAACAAGTTTTTCTATCACAACGCCCTAAAAATGAAAAGTAAATAGATAAATACTATTCTGACCATACACAATTTGATTTCAATTCAAGAGCCGCCGGTAGATGGCTGTTTCAGCCTGTTGGGCATCATCAGTACCAGGTAGGCGGTCCTCAATTGAAAACAAAATATGAAATACCAAGACAGCACTTGATGAAGATCGTTGCGAGACTTAAGTGGAACCACCTATTGGTAGGTGATATACCATTGCAACGGCTTAAGACAGCTTTCGGGTTAACGTTTCTTTGCTGTACCGGCTGTTTCCGGTTTCGAAGGTATGACTATAAGGAGAAATTGCATGATGACGCTCCTGAGGTCAAAATACTCCGGAGATAAAATAGCTCGCCATCCATCCTGCAGAAGTTTATCTAAAACCACTATATCTGAAATCAGTCCCCAGGAAAATAGCATGGTAACTGCAGTTGCTAAAAGGCCCACTAGCAACTTTAAAATCGATTTCTGCAACATCAGAGGACTCGAATATAAAATGAGTGCACCAGCATCTGCAAACGAATAGTCCTCATATTCTTACACTCGCAGAAACCAAAGTCAGTGCTTTAATAAACCCTGGGAGGTGTTCATGTGACTTGGCACATCTAACTCCACCAAGAGCGGTACATATCAGAAATACGCGACAGATTGTGGCTGCGAATAGAGGCTCAACTCAGTATATTTCGAACTTCACTGTTTAGGAACTCTTTCATTTGGAGAACTTCGTTTATGTGAACAGTTTATCAGATGAATTTAATCTCCAGCGATACAAATCCAACGGTGCACAGGCACCGCTCTTAGAGCGCCCTAAGGATTTTCCTATAGTGCTTGTGTTTTGTCCTTGAAAAAACCTAAGATAGCTTGGCAAGTTTTCAATGTCGGCGTTGTTGATTTGACCAATATTTAAAACTGACAAATGCGATGACAGAAATTTAGGTTAATATCCTGGAATGCCATCGGAAAACGAATCCACATTCAAGAGAATTTAATGCACTCAAGGTGATGATCGAAAATAATTCCCTAAAAACGAAAAGGTAAGTATTTTTTGAACATTCACAGTTTGATATCAGTTCCGAGGGCCACCTGTAGGTATCTGTTTCAGCCCGTTGACATCATCAATACTTGGCAAGCTAACTTGGGTGTATCTATCACTTGCTTTTTTGCAGTGATTTTCGTCAAGTACTTGTCTTGATTTTTCATTTTGTTATTCATTCTGCTCGGTACTGACGATGCCCAACAGGCTGAAACAACTATCTAGCGGTAGCTATTAAATTGAATCCAAATTGTGAATGATCTTTTTATATTTCGCATGTCAAGTGGAAGTATTCATTCCTGTTGAATCTTCTTTCTAGTACCTCAAACTCCTCAAACTGCCAGAGGAGTGCCAGAAGATGACAGTACTACCAACTGTCGAAAGCGCTCGCAGATCATTAATTAGAATTAAAGAGAATTAATTCAAATCCT